>CM076583.1:1332345225-1332497440 GCA_034641835.2 Pinus albicaulis
TTTGTATATCAAATTTCAAAAAATTTATGAAATCTACAATCAAAATAAATTAACAATCTTGAAAAATTATTAATTTATGTTCTTTTGTATTTTAAATTCTAAAACATTTCCAAAATCTATCATCAAATTAAATTTCCAAAATCTACAAGGATTTTTTGGTAAACCCATACAAAATGAACACGAAATCTGACATAGGCTAGTTCTTTTTAACACAAAATTATAACCCACTGAATAGATAATATTTGGAATTTGTCATGGTTTGAATGTTGAACTAGTTAGTGAATAATTTTTGGGGGAACCAGGGCGAAATTACTGCCAGTTCGCACAAGGTATAGCCATGGAGGATGTTTCCTAGACATCCCCATTTTCAGGAGGAAATAAGGAAAAATCCTCTGCCTCCCTAGCTATAGAGAGAACATGAAAATAAGTCTGGAGTTATTTTGGGACTGTGAGTCTCACTAGTTCAATATCTGAAAAAGCAAATATGCATTACTTATATCTAACATTAGCCTTATTTTCCAATTTCAACTATTCAGCTCCTTAATGCTGCATATAAAAGGATTTTTTACTAAGAAATGACACAATAGGAGACAACCTATTGTCACATCAAAACCACTAATGGTGGACCGAGGCATATGTAGGTAGAGGTTGTTCTTTTTACTTGTAGGAGAAAACCTGGGATGCACATTTTCAAGTATAATTGTTTTCGTAGTTACTTGATGCCCTATTTAAACCTTATGGATGATTGGAGGTCATTTGTAATCAATACTTTAGCATTCTAGAAATTTAAGAAGGCTTCACACAAATCTCATTATTAGAGTCTTTTTCATCAAACAAAAATTCCCCGATGGATAAAGTTAATGTACAGATACAGAGTAGCTTTATATTCATCCATGGAAGGAACTATGTAGACAATTCCCTGTTTCAAGGAAGTATTTAGTATGTGTATTCTATCCAACCCATAGGCCATATTTTGGGCCCTTGGCTAAGACATTGGAAGGAAATTCACACCTTACCAAAAATGCACATGGCCATTTCCATTAGTTAAGCATGGTCTACATTGTACAAAGCAGGGAGGAAGAAGACTTCATGTTTAATGAAATCCATGTGAAAATTCAATACGATATTTCTATTATTTTTACCCCTAAGCAATTACTGAAAAATAAACTCCAATAGACCTATGGGAGCATGAACTTATGTTGAAACCCTAATATTTTCCAGGTCAAAGTCAAATTTATAGATATTTCAAGTACTCGAGAGCCAAAAACCATCTCACATTTATGTTTTATGACTTGCAGCTCTATCTTACTTCATAATTTCTATGATGTATAAGCATTAAAGAGTTGAAAACTCTGTTACTTTTAAGGTTTAGTTCTAGTTATGAATAGGGTTAGTAAACTATGCAATACAAGTTAACTTGTGGAAGACTACATATAAACAAGCCCAGTAAAATTTAAAATTCAAACCATCCATCTCTCAATCAGTGAATTTATCTTTTGATATGAAAAAAATATATTGTAGATCACATTATCATAGAAAAGTTTACCTTGGATTGCATCAATTTCATTATGGACAGAAGTCATGTCTGTTAGGATGTAGACCCTGCACTTGACATGGTTTACTGCATGTTTAAGCATCAGTTGATCTTGAGAGGAAAAATTCAGTTAAATATCAATTCTTGCTCATGTCACAAAGCTTTACAGAAACAATGTCACATAATGGTTGGGTAGTAAAGATAAAACACTAACAAGAAAATTTGTAACTCAAGATAAGAAAATCGCTATTGCGGATATCTTGCAATTCAACTTTTGCTACAAACAACAATTTGAGAAACAAGGTATATTTTATTTCACCATACTATTTGTTGTCAAAAATGCACAGGCCCAGGTTATTACATTTGGAATTTTATTATATATAATTGAAGCCTTCATTACACACCACACAAAAACATCAGAAATCGGGGACTACATACTGACTCAAAGGCACAAATAGTTACACTACTAAATTGCAATGTCCAAGAGGAACACAATACCCACATTAAAATTTGGAAAAAAAAAAACCACTAAAGGAAGCACAACTTGCAAGTATTTTTGAGAATGCGAGGGGTTTAGATCAATTTCTAGGTCCTTATTTTTCCATATTAGAACAAACAGTGAATTTGTACATTATTTCAATCTAGGGGAGTGTATAAATACCCATTTAGAGGGTTTTTCCAGTGAAGAAAAAACTATCTTCAATGTGGCTTCGGTTTGAAATATTTGACATTGTTTTGTGTGAAAGAGTGTATACCATGAAGAAAAAATGTTTTGAAACATTAATTTACAGAATTTTTTCTTACAACTGACTGATTTATTTACTTAGGTGGACAAAACAGAAGCTTCCCTAAACCATTATAATATTTTTATATTGGTAGGATGGAACTTCTGTCTCTGTGATACCAAACGGTTTTTTTTACTGTTGTCCTCTCCAGTAAGAAAGAGAGGCAAGATATTTGATGGAGGCCCATATTTTCTAAATGCCATGGGACTCTTCATTCACAATTTGAAAGATAATTTTGATTTCAACTTACGTATCTCCAAAATTAACCACCAGTGTAGGTAAGACATTCCATTTGGAATTTTCTTGCGAACATATTTTGGAAGGATGTAAACTTGCTAGGAATATTTATGATCCTTGGAGATGAAAAGGGACAAAAGAATGGAAAACACATATGCCTGGTTTTTTGTTTATTTATATATATCTAAATGAATAAAGTATGTGACATACAATTTTATTTCTATTAAACCCTTTGTTTAATAAGGAATACAAGGAATCTCAGGCAACATACAGAAAAGAAAACAAGAATGATAACCTCGCTGCATAAAATATTCTCATAAAGAAAAATAGATCACATTTGTAAGATCCAGCAAGAAAATTTGCTAAAGATGGAAAGGAAAAACCCTAGAGCCACTACGAAAAAACTGTAGGTGAGGAAACCGGGGTAGGAAATGAATATAACACCAAAACAATGGTTGTACCACACAAAAACCATTTACAGGTATTAGGAACCCATCCTTGAGGAAATTCCACCAAAAACCAACTTGAAGGGGATAGTTTTGAAAGTCATATGTGAAGGTTTATATGCAATCATGTCATTGATGTTTGTATGAAGCTGAACTATGAGAGACATTTTTGGTCCTCCATAATTTTGAATTAAAGCAAAAAATTCTTGGAAAGATGATAAAATTTTAATTTGACACCTCAAACAAGAATATATATGTGTGGTGCGGATCCTCTGGCTTCTACAGGAACATATCTGCAAAATTGATGAAGACACCTATATTCTACACATGTGTATATTTACACACCCTATTCTATCCCATAGGTAATTCCAATAATACTTCTCAAGTGTTGAGATTCAACAAGATGATGATCCTAGTGAAAATTAAGCACCTTCACTAGGTGAGGCCTGCGGGCTATTTTTAGGTGTATGTCTATTTTTAGAATGGTGAGAATATTCTAAAATTAGTAGGATGTTGATTCTAGATGGTTGAAAAAATTATATCTTTAGATGAGTTTCTATTTTTAGAACATGGGTGAAGTCTATTTATAGATCGCAAATCTAAAAATAGAATGCATGTCGATAATTATTAGCCCTTAATGATAATTAGACAATAAATAATAACTTATTCTCTTGGAGCACTTGATTTCAGTAAACTGATGTGGCAAACCAGATAGCTAAAGGAATTACGAGTTGCAAGGTTGGTTGGTGACTCATGCATGATGGACTTCGTTATAACTAATTGTGGCAGAGTTGGAAGAGTAGTTATGTGAGTTGTTATTTAGTATAACTCAGTTAAGTGAGTTAAACTCAGTTGTGCTAGTTGTAACTAAAGATACACTAGTGGAATATGAATGAATTAATTATTTAATTAATTCACAAGTAGTGTCTTACTTGCAACTAAAGAAATACAGTGATTAACTAGAGGAGATGTCAGATCCAATGGAGACCCAGTGGAGAGATCGGTGAAAGGGTGTGTTTGACTATCAGTTGTGACTATAGTGATGCATTCAATGCATCTACACACACATTGGATTTTCCAATGAGGATTGCGCAGTACAGGAAAGGAAAGATCAAATTCATTCAAGGATCTTCTTCAGCAGGGATTGCGCAATGGACGCAGGCTGTCAGGAGGCGGTAAATTGGTGCATGTTTATGCAAATTTTTATATGACTGTGTGAGACGATTGTATATGGTAATGAGAGCTCTATGAGTTAAGATTTGTATGATATTGTTTCATGATTCCATGATATACATAATATATGATATTTGGGGTTTTTAGATTTAAGTTTTCCCGGCAAAACATCTTGTTATGTGCGATTGATTTTTCTTCATATGTTTGCAATTGGCGATTTAATTTCCGCAAATAATTGAGTAGAAGGATTTTGTATTTAACAGTGGATTTAATTGTTAGATCAGGGGAGTCTGGTAATATACAAGCATATTGTATTAATTTCTACATGGTATCAGAGCAGTGTTAATCACTGAAGATTGCAATATTGAAGGAGTGCCGAGTTGTGTTGGTGGAACAATTCGAATTTGCTGCAAGAATTCTTGGTGCGACAGTTGAGTAAACATTGAAATGGATTTCAATGGGTTGCGGTTGGAGTATGCACTCAAGGGCAGCTCGAACTACATATCCTGGAAGGACAAGATGGAGGTAGTGCTTGAAGATAATGGCTTGAAGGATTTCATCGATAGCGATGTTCCTAAGCCCACTTCGAGGGATGTTGCATTACTTGATGCATGGCAAAAGAAAGTAGCAAAGACGAGAAGAATTATATTGGAAGGTGTGAAAGGCGATATTGTGTCAAGCCTTCACAGGAAAGCCACTCCATTTGCAATGTGGAAGGCTTTGACAGATCTTTTCCAAAGCAGCAGCAACCATAGGAAGTTGGTGCTGAAAGATAAACTTAGAAAAACCAAAATGGAGAAGGGCGACAGTATTCTAGAGTATCTCACGAATTTTTTCCAATGTAGGGATGAGTTGGGGAGTGTGGGAATTACATTTGCTGGTGATGACTTGGTGAGCTTGGCTCTCCTTGGACTTTCAAAGAGTTGGCATAGTTATCAAGACTCTATCAATGGGCGAGATAAATTGCCAAATTGAGAGTGACTTTGGTCGGATCTAGTGCAGGAGGAGATAAGGTGGAGTACCAGGGATGGCTCTTCATCGATGCATGATGATGAAGAGGATTGTGCTTTGGCTTCCAAAGCGAGGAAAGGGAAGGGGAAGAAATCCCATCCAAAATCTGAGCCTAAGGGCAAGAAGTTGGAATTGTCCAAGGTGAAGTATTTTCACTATCACGAACATGGGCATCTCGCCACTAACTGCCCATAGAAAAAGAAGAAAAAGAAGGTTGTTGGAGCTGCATCTGGTGAGGCCCTTACGTCGCAATTTGAACTTTATTTCTCTTTGATCTCATGTTTGGTTTCAAGCGCAATGGGATCGGTTTGGTATCTTGATAATGGTGCTTCCTTCCACATGACGGAAGATAACGAGATTTTCAGTGACTTGGAGGTGAAAGATCTCCAAATGCATATAGAGATGAGCGATGATGGACAATAAATTGCGACCGGCATTGGTACTATTAACTTTGAGAGGGAGTCAGGTAAACCATTTCTGTTGAAAGATGTTATGCATGTTCCAAGTCTAACGAAGAACTTGGTCTTAGTCACGATTTTGGAGGACAGAGGCTATGACATTGTTTTCAGCGATGGAAAAGCCTTCCTGCGACATAAAAAAATGGGTCAAGCTGGAGGTAGATGGTTGTGTTGAAATGGTGGGAAAAGATGAAGAAGTGGTGAGCTAGAATGAGGGAAAATTATGGCACAGGAAATTAGGCCATCTTCACCATGGCGCCTTGAAGATTTTGCAGCAGATTTCTACTAGACTTCCCAAGGGTACACTTGCGCATATAGATCAATGCAAGGGATGTACTATAGGTAAGTTTGTGAAGACCACCTTTCATGAAAAGGAGAACTGTGCTTCGGTGATCTTGGAGAGAGTTCACACAGACGTGTGTGGACCATTCTCGGTTCCTTCAATTGAAAAACATGGTATTATGTTATTTTTATTGATGACTATTCGCGTAGATGCTAGATCTTCTTCATGCATAAGAAGGATAAAACATTCTCAAAGTTCTGTGAGTTTAAAGCATTGGTGGAGAAATAGTCGGGGAAGCAAGTGAAGGCTCTATGGAGTGATAATGGTGGTGAATATATCTCGAATGAATTCAAATAATTTTGTAGCAAATAAGGAATTCAAAGAGAACTCATAGTGCCTCATAATCCACAAAAGAATGGGGTCGTGGAGAGGAATAATAGAACGATCGTGGGTGTTGCACGAGTTATGCTTGAGAGGGAGCTACACTTGCATGCAGAGGAGGAACTGCTTGTTCCCAAAGATGAGCCTCAAGTTGTGGATCAGCCACATGAGGAGGATCATGGAGTGGAGGAGTCCACTCATGCAGATCCAAACATCAGAACTGGAAAAAGGCGTACCACAGAAGCTGAGAGGCTGAAGCTTGATGCGGCACAAAATGTAGGAGTCCCTACTTCATAGAGAAGACAGAGACAATATCCTCACCAATTCACTGGATACATGGCTCTCATGAGTAAATGTATTGTGACAGAGCCATCTTCTTTTCAAAAAGCAGTGCAGGAACCAACATGGGTAGATGCAACGATGGAGGAGTATGACTCCATTGTCAGAAACAATGCTTGGGAAATTGTTCCAAGGTCGGTTGATAAATCAGTGATAGGTTCAATATGGATCTACAAGGTAAAGTAAGCTACTAATGGGACTGTTGAGAAGTATAAGGCAACATTTGTTGCCTGGGGCTTCTCACAGATCGAGGGGATTTATTATGAAGAAACCTTTGCACCTATCGCATGGTATTCTTCCATAAGGACCATCCTTGATCTCTCAGTGTAGATGGGTTGGCACATTCATCAGATGGATGTGAAGACTGTGTTCCTTAATGGGATCATTGAGGAAGAAATGTACATTGAGCAGCTTGGAGGATTTGAGATCTTCAGTAGCGAGTCGCATGTGTGCAGACTCAAAAGAGTGTTGTATGGGCTGAAGCAAGCACCCTGTGCTTGGTACACTTGGATCGATATCTATTTCACTGGAGTTGGCTTCACCAAGGGTGAGGTAGAGGCAAACCTATACTATATTGTGGTGGAGGGTAATCTTTTAATCATTTTTCTTTATTTTGATGGTTCAATACTAACTGGTGATGAGCAACTGATACACTCAGGCAAGGAGGACCTTGCAAAGGAGTTCGAGATGAAGGATATGGGCATCCTTCATTATTTCCTTGGATTGGAAATATGGCAGCGAGAAGGTGAATTGTTTGTGTCTCAAGGAAATTATGCTCGGGAGATACTTGGTAAGTTTCACATGGAGGACTGCAAACCCATGGATACTCCTCTTCCATGAAATTGGAGGAAACATGATGCTACATCGGCAGAGGTAGTGGATTCTACTGTCTATCAACATTTGGTGGGTTCGCTCATGTATTTAGTTAATAAAAGACCAGACATATGCTATGCGGTGAACCAACTTAGTCAAGCAATGATTAAGCCTACCAAGATATTTTGGAAGGCAAGCAAACATGTCTTGAGATATCTCAGGGGAACATCTAAGTATGGCTTATGGTATAGACAGATGGATGAGGTGAAATTGCATGGCTTCATGGATGCAGATTGGGCAGGCAGCCCAACAAATAGAAAGAGCACATCAGGAGGCGTTTTCAGTATCAGATATGTAAGAACCTTACCATCTTTCACTTTCAGAATTTAACCATAAAACTCAAAATCCATAAGTGTAAAGCTCTTAACTTTTCGAAATTAACAATCATTCACAGAATTCACACTACACAATTCGGAGTGGGATTTTTTTTGAAGCAAAATATATACATCAATTGACAATTTAATACTTACCTGGAACCGTGTTTGGAGATTTTTCTGATCTGCCATGGCTCCAGCTCCCGTTACCAAACCGTCGTTTTTCCTCCCAGCCTATCTGAGGTCAACCTCTCCGGTCCCCAGATCCAGAAGACAAGTCTTCTGGCCCCCGTGCCCAAAACTCCGAGAACAATCGAGAGCATTCCATAACTCAGTTAGAACTCTTCAACTCACTGCTCATGGATCATGCAGTTATAACTCTTCTGACAGCATCCGGGTCAGTGTTCCCACTCACTACCCCCTCCCTTTTCAAGTTTACCCCTCTTCCCTTTTTATACACAAACTCCATTCCTGATATTTATTAGAATATGATTTTTAATAAATATCTCAGATTTATTAAAATATCTCAAAATATTATATTTTAATAAATATCTTAGATTTATTAAAATATTAGTCATTAATGTAGATATTATAGGCATTCATGGGGATATTGACTTATTGACCAAGTCATTTATGGAGATATTGACTTTACTTAATTATTTTAAGATTTATTTATTTATTTTGAATAATGCTCTACCACGCATACTCATATAAGAGTCGTACATGCGTTCAGTCTCTAGCTTGATGTTCCATCATATCTCAGTGAGATAAATGCATTGCGATATTCAGTTCGTTACTCTTAGTTAGTTTCCTTACTAGCAGGTATGTATACTAGTGCAGTACACGTGATACATGCATATGTAGCTATCATATGCAGGTTTCATATGCATGCTAATATTTCTAAGTTCCATATAATTCGAGTTGGGTCATTACATACACCCCTCCTTCAGAAAACTTCGTCCCGAAGTTAAATTTTATGTCGTAGATCATTAATTATATTAGTGATTAATATAATCGTATAAGGTTGGTGTATCATAGTTAAATATGTGAGAACACTTTTAACATTTATGTTTTGATCATTTATTGGTTCACCAATTTAGTAGTCACATTTTGCCTCAACAGTATCCCCAAGCTATTCTGGAATCATCCTATCCTTCCTAATCTCTTCCACTTCCATCCTATCCATCCTCTACAGGAATATGCCATGGCATCAGTTTTACTGATCCATCCATAGACCTTGAAGGTAGCAGTGTCGATTACGTCGACATGATTTTTGTAGGCATCCGGCAGTCATCATCACACGTCTAGGGGAGCTTGACTCGCACAGTTCTCCCATGACTCCAGGTATTGGAGGATAAACGGTGGGCAACACTTCCACCCCTCCCAGTAGGACCAGGGTCAACACCCTATCAGGGAATCTCAATGCATCTCAATTGTTCTTGGAGTTTTGTCATCACGCGGTCGGTTTGGTAACGATATTACCTGCAATTTAAAACACTTGTCCACAAATTATAACATATTTTCAAAACAAATTGTTACCCATATAACAATTTCTATAAACATAACCAAAATATGTCTGTATATTCATTTTTTTAACCTGAATAGTCACGTTCAATCATTCCTTTATTTTAACCTCATCATTTAGGTTGATATGTAAAAGTATAGATACCATATCCATAACATAATTCATAATATATATTAGTATCTCAGTATCAGCAATGTTTAAGCAAAACTTTCTTCATATTGGTATCCATGTACCGGCAATGTTTAAGAAATTTAACATATTCTCACATATCATAGTACAAAATAACAATCTTAAGCATCCATCCAAAATAAGGTATGATTTATAAAAATAAGTTTTTAAATTTTTGGAAATATAGCCCACAGTTATAAATGTCACATAGAATAATCGAACATGGATATACAAATAAGGATGTAGCCACTATTTTCCATATTATTTTAACTGATTAACCTGATAAAAGTCACAGGTTGAGGCTCTAAATCTAAATGGAGGAATTCTCCAACCTTTTCATATATAGAAACGAATTGAATTGAAACAAGAGCACAAAACTCTTATTGTTTAGTCGAAACATGATCTAATTTTTTGATACAGGTTGACTAAGAACTCTAAAACACAAAACTACATATGGATCCAGCCAATCTCTTAATTCTTGTTACTTATTTGTCTTCTAAGTCTAATTATATTTGATCTGTAATTTGGATCCCAAGAGATAATAATATCATTAACTTCTTTATCATGTTATTTTAGTTCATCTTCAGCCTAAAATCTAGAAGCCACGGAGTAGGGTTTTGCAGGGCTGATCATTAGGGTTATGCTGGAGATGGAGGGAGAGTTAATTGACTACTCTAAAGATCCCTTAGTGAGAGGTTTATTTTCATAGAAGGAATTTGTCGCTGCTTGAAAATGCATTATTCACTTTGCATTATACTTCGTCTACTAAGAGTGTCATGTTTTCCACAAGATGTCAATTGTTGACGAAAAATAATTTCCTCTTTCAGTAAGAATTTCACAATTTATAAGATATGCACAGTCACATTATCAGTATGATACAGTTTTAATATAGCCTCTTTACTTTCAAGTTTCACCATCTAGAGTCTTAACTCTAGCTAGGATATTACTAGCTTTACCATCATTCCTTGAACCATTGTTTCATTTTTATTTTATTGACTCATTTAATCCAAACACATGATACATCACTGGTATACCCTCTTCTTATTCTTCACATTAATTGTTTTCTCATTTGTTCTTAAGTCTCATCTCATTGCCAAATGTATCTTCTTTTCTAACGGTGTACAATTATTATCTTTAATATTTATTTTTAAACATTTTCCCACTTCGTCACTTGTTATTCTTAACAGATTAAGAGTATTCACAACTCCTTATAGGTCATTGCTTTGACCTTTACCAAATCATGTTGCTTATATCCTTAAGAAAATTCTTCTTGATAGAAACATCTTTTCACTTCCTTATACCTGATATTCCCAATATTCCAGGTCTACTTCAATTTGAAAAGATCATATTATTAGTTTGACTTTGTTTTCTCTCCTCAAGTCATCATGGTTTTCTTTCATTCACTCTTAATGCATACACTTATTTCACTTGGAAATGTCGTTATGATTTCCCAATTTGGGTAAGACTCTATAAATAAATTCAGTAACGTGGATATCAAATGTAATCCACTTATTATTTCAGGTTTTAAGACATTACGGAATAGAATTTCTTAATCATACTCCATGATGTCCATAATCCATGGATATAGTTAGTCACTTAAAGAAAATTTTATAATGCGACTCTCCCATTATAGGGAGAAACTATTATAGATGTTGCCATGCACATAAATTATCATCTAGTTGATCAATTTTATGATATATTCACTCTTTAATCAAATGTCATTGACTTCTTATGTTGCTTTGTGAAACTTTCACTCACTCACCTTTGGTGCTATTTTTGTCGATCTCAACACTCTAAGTTTATTATGATAACTAACATTTATTATCGTCATCAGAAGTTTTCCATTTCTTTCTTTTCCCGTTCTCCCTAGGTACTATATTGATTATATTATGGTAACAATGGAGATCAAACTATGAAATTTTCCGTTGCACTCTCTTGGTAATTATATCGTCTTGTTCTAATAGTGTGTTTACTACCTTATAGGGTGGTTCCTTACCATCTTAACATATGTTTCATCCATTGGTCTTCGATTGATGTGTACCTTTAGTGACCTATACTTATACTTGTACCATAAATTTGATTACTCATAATTTCTCCCAACATTTCTTGAATAGATAGTGTCTTCTTTCATCTATCAATTTACCTCAAGCTTAGCCTTTTATGTGGTCAGCTTCACATCTACTGGTCATGCCATAATGTCAATAGTCATGCTTTCATTACCATCCTTCCTTTCTTCCAGAGTTAACTTCTTTTGGAACAACTCTGCTAACTAATCTTTATATATGCCTAAATAATTATCATGAATCATCTCACCTAGTGTCATAATGTCCCTAATTTCTCTTTCCTAAACCACATTGTTTTCCTTTCCATAAAATGCTATGTTTCCATATTGTTTTGTTTTGGACATCGATATACCCTCACGGTTGTAAATGGCTAATTATCTATCTTAACAATGACATAATGGTTGAATTTCAAAATGTCCAATTTAGTGAATATTTAACTATACTAATTTAAACCTTCACTCTACTCTTGAAACCAATTATACATATACTTGGATAGTAATTAAAGTATTAACATAGGAAAGTGGTATAAAGGATATTTGCATAAATCCATATCATTAATGGTTATGGTTATCAGCTTGTAAGATATGTATGTGGAAATCTCAATGTCACTTGAAGAATGGAATGTTTCAATTGCATAAAGACAATCAAGATAGTTTCCATTCTAACGTTCGAAAGTTTACAGGAAAAGTTTGATCTCTAAAGTGATGTTAATGTGCCCAATTTATAATAATATGAATGTACTTCAAATTCTACTTGTATGATATACAAAATCTTAAACTTCATTGAATACTACGTATCACTGAATACGTTGGGTAAATTATCAAGGATGACTCGGAGTAATACATCTCGGGTTCTATTAGGATTGTTGCCATAATTATGAATATAAGGTGATGATATCCAAGAATCAACACAAGATCTCGGGAAGTAGTTAAAACTAAGTTATTTCCCGATGTGATCATTCATCCTAGTACCTTCAACCTACTCTAACTGACCCCTAGATCAACTTTGCATTTCTCATCACTTAAATATATGGACTGAGGTTCTCCTCAAGACATTTCTACCTGTGTGAAATCGTTTTTCTTGTAAGTCGCCAACTCACATCTATTTAATGCATATGATGAAATAAAACTATCAGTAGCACCGGTATCAAATAAAATTTTAGGTTTTATTCCATTGCTAGTACCTGAAGATTCCACAACAATGGGCTGATGCACTGCCCGATGATTGTTGACTACATCATGGGTTATATGATTGCCTTGAGTATTTGAAAATGGTTACCACATTCTAACCATAGTTCTGATTCGGGGATTTAATCCCTATACAAAACACTCGACTTGACGTTCGTCAGTTTCTATATAAGGAACATATTTTACCAGTTCCATAAACCTTATCTCATATTCTTCCACTGTTTTATTACCCTGGAATAAACACGATCTCCTTGTCCTAATGCAAGATATTCTATCCTGATGCGTAATAATACCGATCATAATGCATGGGTCTTTTAAACCATAATATCATTTTGTAATATTTATTTAGCCTTTTCTAGTTTCTAAATTTTTGTCCTAAATGTAGTTATTGAAGGAGTTATATTTTCATTATCTTTATACTCTTAATCTCTGATTTATGGCCGGGCATTCATATATTTAATAGCTTTCCCTTAACAAGTCACATTCTATATAATATCTTTATAATAACCATCAACTCCCATTTCCTACAGAATCCTTCTAACTATATCCCCATTACGTGTATATATATAACTGGGACGAAAGAGCACCAAACTTCTCTTGGTGCAATTATATTATCTTATATGCACCTTATGTAGGTTTATGGTAATTTCTTCACTTTTACAATGCATGATCCCACTGAATGATCCATATGATAACATCAAACCCGGAGCTAACTCCATTGCTGTCAAAATGTACCAAATACGTAGGCATTAACGTCATGGAAGATTGCTAGCCAACTTAATTTGTATTAATAATCTTTAAAATAAGGTTTCTAGATCTTTATTGTAAGAGGACCCTTTCAAAAGAATCCATCAGTCTATTTACGCATTTTTTTTTTTAACGAAATAACATTTATTTTATATAATGGAGAGCCATTGAGCATAATTCACTAACTGGAATATATCATAGGATTCCCTTCACCCTATTTATTAATAAATCTACTAATAAATACATTAAAGTCCCTAATAACTTGATCCTCCCCTTTTCTGTTAGTTTACAAACTCCCCCAAAGCAATTTCCTAATTGCAATGAACTGATCACTTCCTCTGCTACATAAGGTTATGAAAGATTCAATTGTAGAAAACTCAAAGTTGTGGATAACAAAGCAACAAACGAGGAAGAGAATTCTTCGAATTGATTATAATTCTAGGGTTCAAGACCTGGTACCTTGGTAATATGCAATATTTCCCTAGTTTGACACGGCTATTATTTCTTCGTTGTAGTTCATAATGTCACACAAAATATAGGCGCCAAGACTTGTTTTTAAACGACTACCACAAATGTGTTTTATTCTTGCGTTTGGTAGCTAACTTACCGAGGAAAAGCTAGAATGAGAAATCATAGTGAGTGGCAACTTGTTTTCATAGATATTTAAGTAATAATGTCAACTTTTCCTAGATCATCAAATTAAGACATCAAAATTCAATTTAATATTTATTATAACTTAAATTTTCAATCTATTTAAAACATATATTCATAGTCCAAGGGGTCTTGAATAGACCGTGATGAGGTGCTTTGTTAAGGCACTCCTTGATGTGAAGTCACCAGTTCAATTTTCCACCCAATCTAGATAATATATTGGACATGATGAAGATGTAGTCCACCAAGCAATTAAAAAAATATACATATTCATAAATCTCTCATGTAATTTAGAATTGTAATATATTCAAATCAGAATACACTTTCATAAAGATACCTTATTCACCTTTTCTTTTATAAAAATTTATCTAAAGTTTAAAATATTAAACATATATACGTTAGGATTTATTATTATTATTATTATTATTTTTGACATAGCCATCTTACTCGCTCTATTCCAATGTACCATTCATTCCATTCAAATTTTTATTTTTATTATTATTATTATTTTTTTTATTTTTATTTTTAATAAGAAATTTAATATTATAAATAATTAAATCCCAAAAACATATAAATTATACAATCATATATATATATATATAGTAAAACTGTAATTAATCGTATCTATTTAAAATAATTATTATAAGTGGCTGACAACTTTTGTTAATACTTACTTACGTGCCCACTTCATATTTGATACGACAGCTCTTTTAGATACATCCAAACATAAATCTTAATAAGTTTCATATTTTTTTGGAAAGATCTGGGTCATAATGGTTGAGATAAGATCCAAGAGTGCATCGAAAAGACAAATTGAAAGGACAGGATAAGGAAAGCGTTTTTGTTTTTGTTTCTCATCTTGTTAGTATTGCCGTATTGCCCAAGCGGAAGATGATTATCTAGATTTCTCACCGACTCATACAAAGACAGCGAAATACAATGTGTCGGCTACCGACCCAGCTGAGAGATACCCGGTTATCCCGTTAACTACTGTTACTGAAAACTAAACATAACTATTCTAGGAAACGAGACAAAGGATAGTAATTGATATTTTGAGTTTCTAAGTTGCAGAGCATGGCTATGGCAATGGGACTATGCGAAAAATCTCCAGTTCAACGTTGTTTAGGCCCGGATCGACTATGCTACAAGGAGCTCTATAATCTACTGTCGCCCTTTCCAACGAGGCTGACTACTCACGTCTCGAAAAACAAAAGTCCCATGTCACTTGGCCAAAGCAGCTGAATGCTCCATTGGAGTAGGTGGATCCCGAGATTGCGAATATCATATAACCTTAAAAAAAATCGCAGAGAATTTTACTTCATTATCAGTCATGCAGGTTGTAGGATCAGTCATGACAAATAAATACAGTGAAGGCTATCCTGGTGCATAGCCGCGACGGCAAGGTGGCGTTCGGGCTGGTCCTGGGTCGAACCTCGCACACGACAGAATTAAAATTCTCGACCCTGGTGGGCATAGATCTAGTGGATGGTCTGTCCCGTGCAAGATACTATGGAGGAAATGAATTCATTGACATGGTAGAGTCGTTATTCCAGAAAAGAGTATTGGAAGCATTTCGTTTGGATCCAGAAAATGGGGAGTTAATGTACAACCCTTGCCAGGCTCTCCGGCTAATTTTCAAGTTTGCACTGCTTTGTTGAAGCCCCCATGATCGTATCATGGCACTTGATCTTACCCATGGTGGTCCTCTGTCTCATGGCTACCCGACTGATACTAAAAGATCTCAGCACAAGTTTTGCCTCAATAAAAATGAAATAACTTACGGCATTTTTCTTTATGGGTGCTTTAGTTTCTAATTGTCAAACAGACCCAATGTTTATTCAGCTAGATAAGGAAAATCTTCTGTCGAACTATAGTGAGACTTCCTTACAGCAATATCAAAGAAGAGAAGTGTTACCTGACAATATCTTCTGGACTGTGAGAATCTTCAGAACAACTAACGTTTCGTTTCCTCTAAATAGGATGCCAACCAGGATGTCTAATTGTAGTAGATCTACCCGATCTGCGAAGACAATTGGAAGCCCTCTCCACTCAGCGCTCGAACACCAATCTAGCTATGGAGAAGCATTTCTGTAAAATTGAGATCGAATTGGTTCAAATCATATCAGTGGGTGTTGCCACCTATTTCGATACAGAGACGGTTATGATAAGCCACAGTAGTATTCCACAGGCAGGTCTTGGCCCCCTTGTCAAGTCTCGGAATGTTGTCTAGTCTATTGCGATCTGTATGGTATTTTAAATACTGAGGTGCGGTTCTTCCAGTTGTGTCCTTGTAGTCATGTTCCTCCCTAATGTTAAGTGGAAAGTCGGGCAAGCGAGCAGGAGTGTTTTCGTTCTGTCCAGTGCTGGGTCACTAAGCCATGCTATGTTTTAACTTCCATGAAAATATAAATATGTAAAAATCATGGCTTCTAATGCTAGGCAAAATGTGTAGTTTCCGTTTATCGTTTTTGAACTGTTCGGGCTTGTGAAACCCTTTTATTTTGAATGTTTTCCAACACGTGGAGAGCATTATCAGAATATGCATTATTTCAGAAAGCTAGTCTCCCACAGCATGACACAACTGTCTGATATGGGTTTAGGGCACCTATTCCCATATCCAGACCCAGGGACACACATTATATATATAAAGATATCATATTTTAGCCTTTGGGATCTGCACTGTGTGATCTGATTAACTTATCAAAACAACAGATGAAGGAACAACAGATCTACAAATACATTGGTCTCAATTGATAGAGCAAAGACAAATCTGCAGCACTCAATTACTTGCCTTCTATTAACTGTAAGAAAGAGGTTTCAATGCAATAGCTTAAAACTCAAGAGTTGGAGGCAATACAAGCTTGGAATCCATAGAAATGATTTAAAATACCCTAAGATTCCCAGAGTCTGAAACTGTGCTCCGATACCATGTGTAAGAACCTTACCATCTTTCACTTTCAGAATTTAACCATAAAACTCAAAATCCATAAGTGTAAAGCTCTTAACTTTTCGAAATTAACAATCATTCACAGAATTCATACTACACAATTCGGAGTGGGATTTTTTTTGAAGCAAAATATATACATCAATTGAAAATTTAATACTTACCTGGAACCGTGTTTGGAGATGTTTCTGATCTGCCATGGCTCCAGCTCCCGTTACCAAACCGCCATTTTTCCTCCCAGCCTATCTGAGGTCAACCTCTCCGGTCCCCAGATCCAGAAGACAAGTCTTCTGGCCCCCGTGCCCAAAACTTCGAGAACAATCGAGAGCATTCCATAACTCAGTTAGAACTCTTCAACTCACTGCTCATGGATCATGCAGTTATAACTCTTCTGACAGCATCCGGGTCAGTGTTCCCACTCACTACCCCCTCCCTTTTCAAGTTTACCCCTCTTCCCTTTTTATACACAAACTCCATTCCTGATATTTATTAGAATATGATTTTTAATAAATATCTTTGAAAAATATCTTAAAAATATTATATTTTAATAAATATCTCAGATTTATTAAAATATCTCAAAATATTATATTTTAATAAATATCTTAGATTTATTAAAATATTAGTCATTAATGTAGATATTATAGGAATTCATGGGGATATTGACTTATTGACCAAGTCATTTATGGAGATATTGACTTTACTTAATTATTTTAAGATTTATTTATTTATTTTGAATAATTCTCTACCACGCATACTCATATAAGAGTCGTACATGCGTTCAGTCTCTAGCTTGATGTTCCATCATATCTCAGTGAGATAAATGCATTGCGATATTCAGTTCGTTACTCTTAGTTAGTTTCCATACTAGCAGGTATGTATACTAGTGCAGTACACGTGATACATGCATATGTAGCTATCATATGCAGGTTTCATATGCATGCTAATATTTCTAAGTTCCATATAATTCGAGTTGGTTCATTACAAGATATACAATTTTTTCTTAGTACAGCATGAAACAGAGATCTGTGGCACTCGATTCAGTAGAAGCAGAATAAATGGTAGTAAGTAAAGCTGCATGTGAGGCTATCTGGATGAGGAAGATCTAGGTCGGTTTGTTCGGTTCTCATTTAGATCCTACAATGATTCATTGTGATAATCAGAGTTTCATTAAATTCTAGATTAATCTTGTGTTTCATGATAGATCTAAGCATATAGATATCTGGTATCATCATGTCAGAGATTGTGTGCAACGGAAGATCATGTTGCTTCAGTACATTCCTACGGAAGATCAAGATGCAAATATTCTGACGAAGGCGCTCTCTAGGAGAAAATTCGAATACCATAGAGATAGGATCGGGGTGAAGGATAATCCCTTTCTTGTTGAGAGGGAGTGCTGAGTTTCAACAAGATGATGATCCTAGTGAAAATTAAGCACCTTCACTAGGTGGGGCCCGCGAGCTATATTTAGGTGTATGTCTATTTTTAGAATGGTGAGCATATTCTAAAACTAGCAGGATGTTGATTCTAGATGGTTGAGAAAATTTTGTCTTTAGATGAGTTTCTGTT
Organism: Pinus albicaulis; assembly: GCA_034641835.2. NCBI lineage: Eukaryota > Viridiplantae > Streptophyta > Pinopsida > Pinales > Pinaceae > Pinus > Pinus albicaulis. Next base: position 1,332,363,911 of record CM076583.1, read on the forward strand.
TTTAGAACATGGGTGAAGTCTATTTATAGATTGCAAATCTAAAAATAGAATGCATGTTGATTATTAATAGCCCTTAATGATAATCAGACAATAAATGATTACTTATTCTCTTAGAGCACTTGATTTCAGATAACTGATGTGGAAAACCAGTTAGCTAAAGGAATTTCGAGTCGCAAGGTTGGTTGGTGACTCATGCATGATGGACTTCGTTATAGCTGATTGTGGCAGAGTTGTAATAGAGTTGGAAGAGCAGTTATATGAGTTGTTATTTAGTTTAACTAAGTTAAGTGATTTAAACTCAGTTGTGCTAGTTGTAACTAAAGATACACTAATCAAAGATGATTGAATTAATTATTTAATTAATTCACAAGTAGTGTCTTACTTGCAACTGAAGAAATACAACAATTAACTCCTTGCATATCAAATCGAGTGGAGACCCAGTGGAGAGATAGGTGAAAGGGTGTGTTTGAATATGAGTGTGACTATAGTGATGCATTAAATGCATCTACACACACATTGGAGTTTCCAATGAGGATTGTGTAGTACAGGAAAGGCAAGATCGAATTCATTCAGTGATCTTCTTCAGCAGGGGTTGTGCAGTGGAGGCATGCTGTGAGGAGGCAGTAAATTGGTGCATGTTTATGCCAATTTTTGTGTGACAGTGTGAGATGATTGTATATTATACTGAGAGATCTATGAGCTAAGCTTTGTATGATATTTTTTTCATGATTCCATGATATACATAATATATGATAGTTGGGGTTTTTAGCTTTAAGCTTTCCTGGTAAAACATCTTGTTATGTGGGATTGATTTTTCTTCATATGTTTGCAATTAGCGATTTAATTTCCGCAAATAATTGAGTAGAATGATTATGTATTTAACAATGGATTTAATTGTTAGAACATGGGAGTCTGGTAATATAAAATCATATTGTATTAATTTCTACATGGTATCAGAGCAGTGTTAATCACTGAAGATTGCAATATTGAAGCATTGTTGAGTTATGTTGGTGGAACAATTCGAATTTGCTGCAAGAATTTCTTGTTGCGACAGTTGAGTAAACATTGAAATTGATTTCAATGGGTTGCGGTTGGAGTATGCACTCAAGGGCAACTCGAACTACATAACCTGGAAGGACAGGATGAAGGTGGTGCTTGAAGATAATGGCTTGAAGGATTTCATCAATAGCGATGTTCCTAAGCCCACTTCGACGGATGCTGCATTATTTGACGCCTGGAAAAAGAAAGTAGTGAATACAAGAATAATTCTGTTGGAAGGTGTGAAAGACCATATTGTATCAAACCTTCACGGGAAATCCACTCCATTTGCAATGTGGAAGGCTTTGACAGATATTTTCCAAAGTAGCAGCGACTATAGGAAATTGGCACTGAAATATAAACTCAGAAAAATCAAAATGGAGAAGGGAAATAGTATTCCAAAGTATCTCACGAAATTTTTCCAATGTAGGGATGAGCTGGGGAGTGTGGTAATTACAGTTGCTGATGATGAACCTATATTAATAGTGTAGTCCCTTATTTTTGATAGTGTAATCCCCTTATTTTTTTTATTGTAGCCCTGTAACCCCCATATTTTTATTTTTGTGCCCTTAAATTATTATTGTTAGGTCGGCTAGGATTACATTGTGGCCCCACTAGGATTACATTGTGGCCCCACTAGAATTTTTCATTCATGTAATGTATTGGAGGTTTCCCCCTCAAAGTGGCTTATTTCTAAGGCGTTGATATCTCTTTTCTTCTCTTTTTGGAGCTGGTTTCACAACATTTGGTATCAGAGCTTTGAGATTCTAGGGTTTCGCTACTCCAAAGAGGTCATCGTGGCATTTTTGCTATAAATTTTTTTCTACGAAGGTTCATAATTTGAAATTTTTAGAGTGTGAATCCAAGATCCTGAGGAACATTTTCGCAAAATTTCAGAGCTTGGTTCGCAATATTTTCGGAGATATGATCTGTGCAAGTTAGGTCATTTTGCAGGCTCCTGAATTTAACCTAAACAGTTCATCGTGGTATTTTTGTACTAACTTTTTTTCTATGAAGGTTCAGAAGTTGAAATTGTTAAAATGCGAAGCCGCAATCCTAAGGAACATCGTCGCAAAATTTTAGATATTGGTTCGCAATATTTTCGGAGATATGATCTGTGGAAGTTAGGGCTTTTTGAGGCTTTTGAATTTCATCTCAAAGAGGTGATCGTGGGAAAATCTTCATAGCTCTATCTCTGAGCATCGGGTTAGAATGATGTAAAAATTGGCCACAAGTATATGGACTGTAGTTTTCGATCTATCAATTTCAGAGCCAAAGGAGAAAAAGTGACACATGGCAAGTCGTACAAGTTCGCTCTACTGAACTAGTCCAAAATTGGGTCATTGTGGGAGATTGGACATAACTTTGCCTTGAGGAATCCAAATCAGATCAGACCTATGGAATTTGAAAGAAGCTTCAGAGGGCTACTACAAGGCTAAATTTTAGTTATTGAGGATTTGAAAAAACATAGATAATTCAATTTCAATATCAAGCTTCTCAAAAGCAAGAAAAAGGTGTGTATTTGGTTTTTAAAATTGCATAAGGTTTGTTTGAAAAAGCAGTTTGAAGTGATTCCAAGGGCATATTTTAGAATTTTAACAGTATTTGGTTCTATAATGCCTCCAAAAAATAATTCCATACCCATTAAGCCCTCAAAAAGCTATACTATGACGCATGAAGAGGAAGAAATGCAGTATGAGATATCAAAATTACGGTACCAAGTGCAACAAATTTCGATCTTACGAAGAGAAAGTGAAGATGACATAGATGGTTTAAAAGCAGAAATGGAGGCTAATTTGGATGGTTTGAAGGATCAAATAATAGCTAATATGGATGACAAATTAGTCACGAAGATCACATCGAGCATCAACAACAAGTTCTGCCACTCTCAAAGGATAACCTAACTTTGGTGCAGAATCTAATAAAAAAACAAGAAGATCAACATCACATCGAAATAAGTTTTGAAGCAGCCACAGAAACAAGAACTCGACAAGTGCGATCAATTTCAGAGTATCTCAGCAAGTGGAAGAACTTTCCTATAGAAGATTCCACATGGGAGGATGATAATTTTATACAAAAGCATCAAGAAATAATCAAGCGTTGAGGACAACACTTGTTTGAAGGAAAGGGGCATGTTAAGTCCCTATATTAATAGTGTAGTCCCTTATTTTTGTTATTGTAATCCCCTTATTTTTATTATTGTAGCCCTGTAACCCCTATAATTTTATTATTGTGCCCTTAAATTATTTTTGTTAGGTCGGCTAGGATTACATTGTGGCCCCACTAGGATTACATTGTGGCCCCATGGACTCCTATATATAGAAAGGAGGTTTTGTAATTTGTATCATCCAAGAATTGTTCATTCATGTAATGTATTGGAGGTTTCCCCCTCGAAGTGGCTTATTTCTAAGGTGTTGATATCTCTTTTCTTCTCTTTTTGGAGTTGGTTTCACAACAAAGGTGTGAAAGACCATATTGTGTCAAGCCTTCATGGGAAAGCCACTCCATTTGCAATGTGGAAGGCTTTGACAAATATTTTCCAAAGCAGCAGTGACCATAGGAAGTTGGCGCTGAAATATAAACTCAGAAAAATCAAAATGGAGAAGGGCGACAATATTCCAAAGTATCTCACGAAGTTTTTCCAACGTAGGGATGAGCTAGGGAGTGTGGTAATTATAGTTGCTGATGATGACTTGGTGAGCTTGGATCTCCTTGGACTTCTGAAGAGTTGGCATAGTTATCAAGACTCTGTCAATGGGTGGGAGAAAGTACCGAATTGGTAGTGACTTTGGTCGGATCTAGTGCAAGAGGAGATAAGGCAGAGTGCCAAGGATGGCTCTTCATCAAAGCATGATGATGAAGAGGATTGCGCTTTGGCTACCAAAGCGAGGAAAGGGAAGGGGAATAAATCCATCCAAAATCCAAGGCTAAAGGCAAGAAGCTGGATTTGTCCAAGGTGAAGTGTTTTCACTATCACGAACATGGGCATCTCGCCACTAATAGCCCACAGAAAAAGAAGAACAAGAAGGTTGCTGGAGCTGCAGCTGGTGAGGCCCTTGCCTCGAAATTTGAACTTGATTTCTCTTTGATCACATGTTTAGTTTCAAGCGCAATGGTATCATTTTGGTATCTTGATAGTGGTGCTTCCTTCCACATGATAGGAGATAAGGAGCTTTTCAGCGACTTGGAGGAGAAAGATCTCCAAATGCATATAGAGATGGTCAACGATGGACGATACAGTGCGACCAGCATTGGTACCATCATCTTTGAGAGGGAGTCATGTAAACCACTTATGTTGAAAGATGTTATGCATTTTCCAAGTCTAAAGAAGAACTTGGTCTCAATCGCGATGTTGGAGGACAGAGGTTATGACGTTGTTTTCAGCAATGGAAAATCCTTCCTGCGACATAAAACAACGGGTCAAATCAAGAGGATATGGGTTCAAGTTAAGAATCTCTACAAGCTTGAGGTAGATGGCTGCGTTGTAATGGTGGGAAAAGAAGAAGAAGTGGTGAGCTAGGATGAGGGAAAATTGTGGCACACACGATTCGGCCATCTTCACCATGGCGCCCTGAAGATTTTGCAGCAGATTTCTACTAGACTTCCCAAGGGTATACTTGCGCAGATAGATCAGTGTAAGGGATGTACTATGGGTAATTTTGTGAAGACCACCTTTCATGAAAAGGAGAATCATGCTTAGGTGATCCTGGAGAGAGTTCACACAGACATGCATGGACCATTCTCGATTGCATCAACAGAAAAAAACAGGTATTATGTTATTTTTTTATGACTATTCTCGTAGATGCTGGATCTTTTTCATGCAGAAGAAGAATCAAATTACATTCTCAAAGTTCTGTGAGTTTAAAGCATTGGTGGAGAAAGAGTCGAGGAAGTAAGTGAAGGCTCTGCGGAGCGATAATGGTGGTGAATATATCTCGAAGGAATTCAAAGACTTCTGTAGCAAAGAATTAATTCGAAGAGAACTCATAGTGCCTCATAACCCACAGTAGAATGGGGTCGTAGAGAGGAAGAACAGAATGATCGTGGGTGTTGCACGAGTTATGCTTGATTAGGAGCTACACTTGCATACAGAGGAGGAACTGCTTATTCCAAAAGATGAGACTCAAGTAGTGGATCAGCCACAAGAGGAGGATCATGGAGTGGAGGAGTCCACTCATGCAGAGCCAAACATCAGAACATGCAAAAGGCGTACCATAGAAGCTGAGAGGCTGAAGCTTGATACGGCATAGAATGTAGGAGTCCCTACTTCATAGCGCAGACAGAGACAGTCTCCTGACCAATTCACTGGATACATGGCTCTCATGAGAAAATGTATTGTGACAGAGCCATATTATTTTCAGGAAGTAGTGCAAGAACCCACATGGTTAGATGTAATGGTGGAGGAGTATGACTCCATTGTCAGAAACAATGCTTGGGAAATTGTTCCAAGGCCAGTTGATAAATTGGTGGTAGGTGCAAGATGGATCTACAAGGTAAAGCAAGCTGCTAATGGGAGTATTGAGAAGTATAAGGCAAGTTTTGTTGCCTGGGGCTTCTCACAAATCGAGGGTATTGATTATGAAGAAACCTTTGCACCTATCACATGGTATTCTTCCATAAGGACCATCCTTGCTCTCTCAATGCAGATGGGTTGGCACATTCATCAGATGGATGTGAAGACTGTGTTCCTTAATGGGATCATTGAGGAATAAGTGTACATTGAGCAGCCTGAAGGATTTGATATCTTCATCAGCGAGTCACATGTGTGCAGACTCAAAAGAGCATTGTGTGGGCTGAAGCAAGCACCCCGTGCTTGGTACACTCGGATCGATAGCTATTTCACTGGACTTGGCTTCTCCAAGAGTGAGGCGGATGAAAACCTATGCCAGATTGTGGTGGAGGGTAAGATTTTAATCATTGTTCTTTATGTTGATGATTTAATACTGACTGGTGATGAGCAACTGATACACTCATGCAAGGAGGACCTTGCAAAGGAGTTCGAGATGAAGGATATGGGCATCCTTCATTGTTTCCTTGGATTGGAAATATGGCAGCGAGAAGGTGAAATGTTTGTGTCTCAAGGAAAGTATGCTTAGGATATATTCGAAAGTTTCACATGGAGGACTACAAACCCATGGATACTCCTCTTCCAGGAAATTGGAGGAAAGAGGATGCTACATCGGCAGAGGTAGTGGATGCTACTGTCTATTGACAGTTGGTGGGTTCACTCATTTATTTAGTTAATACAAGACCGGATATATGCTATGCGGTGAACCAACTTAGTCAAGCGATGGTTAAGCCTACCAAGCTCTTTTGGAAGGCGGGAAAGCATGTCCTGAGATATCTCAGGGGCACAACTGAGTATGGCTTATGGTACAGACAGATGGATGAGGTGAAGTTGCATGGCTTCACAAATGTATATTGGGCAGGCAGCCCAACGGACAGAAAGAGCACATCAGGAGGGGTTTACAATATCGGATATATAGTTGTTTCTTGGTACAGCAGGAAACAGAGATCTGTGGCACTCATTTCAGCGGAAGCGAAATACATGGTAGCAAGTCAAGTTACATGTGAGGCTATCTGGATGAGGAAGATCATGGTCGGTTTGTTCGGTTCTCATTTAGATCCTATAATGATTCATTGTGATAATCAGAGTTGCATTAATCTCTTGATTAATCCTTTGTTTCATGATAGATCTAAGAATATAGATATCTAGTATCATCATATCATAGATTGTGTGCAACGGAAGATCATATTGCTTCACTACATTCCTATGGAAGATTAGGATGCAGATATTCTAACGAAGGCGCTCACCAAGAGAAAATTCAAATACCATAGAGACAGGATCAGGGTGAAGGATAATCCCTTTATTGTTGAGAGGGAGTGTTGAGATTCAACAAGATGATGATCCTAGTGAAAATTAAGCACCTTCACTAGGTGGGGCCTGCAGGATATTTTTAAGTGTATGTTTATTTTTAGAATGGTGAGTGTATTCTAAAATTAGCAGGATGCTCATTCTAGATGGTTGAGAAAAGTCTATCTATATATGAGTTTCTATTTTTAGAACATGGGCGAAGTCTATTTATAGATCGCAAATCTAAAAATAGAATGCATGTCAATTATTATTAGCCCTTAATGATAATCAGGCAATAAATAATAACTTATTCTCTTAGTGCACTTGATTTCAGTTGACTGATGTGGCAAACTAGTTAGTTGAAGGAATTATGAGTTGCAAGGTTGGTTGGTGACTCATGCATGATGGACTTTGTTATAAATTATTGTGGCAAAGTTGTAATAGATTTGGAAGAGTAGTTATGTGAGTTGTTATTTAGTTTAACTCAGTTAAGTGAGTTAAACTAAGTTTTTCTAGTTGTAAATAAATATACACTAGTGAAAGATGAGTGAATTAATTATTTAATTAATTCACAAGTAGTGTCTTACTTGCAACTGAAGAAATACATCAATTAACTACTTGCATGTCAGATCCAGTGGAGACCTAGTGGAGAGATAGGAGAAAGGGTGTGTTTGACTATCAGTTGTGACTATAGTGATGCATTCAATGCATCTACACACACATTGGAGTTGCCAATGAGGATTGCATAGTATAGTCAAGGAAAAATCAGATTCATTCAGGGATATTCTTCAGCAGGGATTGTGCAGTGGAGGCAGGCTGTCAGGAGGCAGTAAATTGGTGCATGTTTATGCCAATTTTTGTATGACAATGTGAGACGATTTTATATTGTACTAAGAGCTCTATTAGTTGATCTTTGTCTGAGATTGTTTCATGATTCCATGATATACATAGTATATGATAGTTGGGGTTTTTAGCTTTAAGCTTTCCTGGTAAAACATCTTGTTATGTGTGATTGATTTTTCTTCATATGTTTGCAATTGGTGATTTAATTTCCACAAAGAATTGAGTAGAAGGATTCTATATTTAACAGTAGATTTAATTTTTAGATCAGGGGAGTCCTATAATATACAAGCATATTGTATTAATTTCTACATCAAGATCCGAAAAAGTGTTATTAGAAACTAAGAAATACATTCTGTCGCACAACATTATAATTGGAGGAAACAAGAGATATTTAACACCTAATTCTAGTAGATCAGAAATGAACATGAATACACAACATGCGGCATCATAAAACCTACTACACAATGCATAGGAATCTTGCTTCATGATCTTGCTTCCATTTCTCTCCTTTCCATTCAGTTCCAAAATCCATTCCTATCTCCTCATGATTAACAAACCTAGCAGCTCCCATAAATGGGTCAATAATTTGGATGTGTGTCATGCTCTACTGCCCCTACATCAAGCAAATATATATATGTATATATATATAGATATATATATATATACCCATTTCTGAGATGCACATACGAGTTTGTGAAGCGTGAAGTTGCATATCTCCTATGTTTATATTTCAGAACTCGGTGATTTGTGTTCATTTGATGGATCATCAAACTTAGGAACCCCCAGGTCAATATCAAACCAGAATATAGATGGGTGTGTGTGAATGTCATATTCATGTAGTCAATGCATTGTCTATATTTAATGTCCCATCACGTGGACATAAAAACAATACAATGCCCACCCATGTCCAGGCTATTAGCATGGACCTATACTCTTTCTCAGTGCACCTAAGGTGGATGTGATCCAATTTCCATCTCTCCAAAAGTACACAGTAAGAATTACATAAAATAAGCTTTAGGAGTATCCCTTAAAGGAAATACTACCACAGAAGTTGTGGCATAAACATATATATGTAAAAAGGTTGGAGCTTCAACAGAAAGGATCCAAATTTGCATTAGGAATAGAATCTATTTAGTAGAGGTTGAATGGGGCTCCAAATTACTCATTGACATTCTAGTAGGCAAATCCATGGGAAACTAAAGTGATTATTTTATAAAAAATAGGATAACCTAACTTGAAGAAGCTAAGGCCAGGATGAACATCTCTTTTGGACATAGTATAATGTCAACCTATAAAATTGTAGATTGGATAGTTAGTAAAGCCACTGAGAGGGAGAACCTTAAAATTATTAGAGATGATAAAAATAATTCAAGCAACATTGGTGGGAGATCCAACTGGTCATCCTCTCCAATTCATCTTAAGCCATGAATTATAAACTCCATCCATTCCTTCCTCGCTCCTCAAACTTTAGGAGAGAATGAGCTACTTGTAATTATTCAAATTATATTATCCAAAATCAGGTGAATGTCACTTGACGTAAAAAATTCAAGGGTTTTCAAGCAAAAAAAATACTTACTACCCTATGTATTCTCACGATCCATAATTTATTACCAAATCCTATAAGAAATAGGTATCATCTCGTGGAGAACTTTGATCCACCCTCATTCTTCTGTCTAAGTATGAGCTCTAGGAGAATGATGAAAACTTCCTCTCAGCACCTTCACAGTGGTAGATAGAAAAACCAACCTACCATAACGTTGGATCAGTTAAAGGAGTAAAATGGATTATGGGTAGATTACAGAGATGTAGGGCCCTACTTAGATGCTATGGTGAAGTAGCTGAAGAATGAAATCATGTCATTGATGTTTGTATGAAGCTGAACTATTAGAGAAATTCGTGGTCCTTCAGAATTTGGAATTAAAGTAAAAAATTATTGGAAAGATGATAAAAGTTGATGTTGACACCTCAAACAAGAATATATATATATATATAAATTGCCACTTCCAACCTTCCATTCTCTTGAAATTTAGGCAAAGCCTATACATATTCCATACACTCACACCCATGTCTCTGACATTCCCTCATTCCAGAAACTTTTACATCTTAGATTATGGCCCATTTCCATATTGGAAAGACAACCACCCAAAAATCTGTCACTGGAATGAGGTCACTAAAAAATATGGAATGGTTAGGAGCAAGGGGTGTTTTTCCTTTTCTAGTGGGATGGGATAGGGTGGTGCCCATGAAGTGAACTTCCATATACCCATGAAGAGAACTGCCATAGATAGTATGAAAGAAGTCTAACGCAGTAGTCAAATCAGCTCGTATTTCCTCGATTTTTGTGCCACCAAATTTGGCCTCCCAAAAACGCAATCTGGCCTAAATATCAAAATCAAACAGTCAAGGTTAACCCAAATTCAATGCTGGTTAATGCTACACATAATACCCTTAACACAGTCTGAAATTTCTAACTTCTCTTTCACACATGCGGAGGAGAGAGAAATTCTCCTAAGGCTGTATGAACCAATCAGATGGAGAGAGAATGTGTGAGATGAGATGATGTCCAAATGAGGTTTGAGTCTCTCCTTTTTATATCCATCAATGAAGGTGTGTGACACATCTTTTAGGGCTTGTGAGCCAATATTACAATTTTGGCTGACTAATTTCAAAATCCAACTTCTGCTTATGCAAACAAGATGATCTTTAGATCAATCTTGGACCTCTCCAAAAGAGGAATCCAACAAAAATATCATCTCTATCATATGAGAAGTGTAACATGGAGTTTGGACCTAGTTTCCAAGTTTAAAACAAATGGAGATCAAATCTATGTGTCTAAATATCAAGAGTTGAGAAAACTTATATTAAGAGAAATTCATGATGTTCCATATGAAAGAAAATCAAGTTACAAAAATACCATCGGAAATAAAGGTACCAAAATACCATCATTATAATGACAAAACAATATTGAACATATAAAAATATGTGACCAAGTGCCTCAAGCATCAAAGGGTTATGGCAAGGAAATAGCATCCAATGACATGGTTGTTTCCTTTGCCAAATCCAAATGGAAATCAAAAGTAGTCACAATTGATTTCATCACAAGAAAACCCAAAACAATGAAAAAACATTATTTTATCACAGTGATGGTATTGTGGTGGATATGTTGATGAAGCAACACAATTCATTTTAGTGCAGTCCATCCACAAGGTAAGAAGTGATGATAATTTGTAGTGTGCCTAATGCAATTGTATTGACTAAAGACACAAATGTAGATCGAAATTCAAGAAGAGTTTAATCTCTGGCTTGTGAACATATTAGAATCTCACCATATTGTATCATCTACAAATAGATGGATGACAAAAAAATGGGTGACATGTATCCTTAGGATGGGTTCGTTTGAAACCTTAGTTTACAAAATATAAAATACTGCAATAAGTTGGCTCGATCCAACATATGGCATTACATGTACGCTAAAATTTGCTTGGCATGATGGATGAGTGGTTTGCAAAAATTAATCGGAATTTGAAGGCACACCAAGAAGGGAAAAAAAGTGTTGTTTAATTAAGAAAATCCAACAAAGAATAAAAAATGGGTGACCTTGTATTTCTTAGGGTTAAGCATAAAAAAATTTCTTTGATAACGGGGAGTTGTGCCAAGCTAGCTCTATGATACTAGAAGCCTTTTGAGTTTCTTCAAAGCATAAATCCAATTGCATAGAGTTGCATCGTTTACTAAAATAGAGCACATAATGTTTTTGTGTTTCTCTACTTAGGAAGAATGTGAAAGACATGAAACCCTAATCATGTGATTGATTACACTATCATTCAACTGAAAATATACAAAGAGTTCCACACCAGTCCTTCGTGCATTCCCAAAGAGAAGATCACTATGCTCTAGAATTTAGAAAAAAAAAAAAAAAAACCAAGAGTTCTACACCAGTCCTTCATGCATTCCCAAATATAATATGACTATGCTCTAGAATTTAGCAACAAACATGTCAAGGTCCAATGCAAGAAATCTGTATTGAATGAAACAACAAAGAGGAAGGAGAATTCCATGGATACAAAGTACACATGTTTGTTCAAGTTATGAAGGTCACACCAAGGCCAATGTTATCCCAACGGGAGGTTAATGTAGCACATGCTTTGAGAAACTTCTTTGCATGTGGGTCTTGTTAACCCAAGTAGCACTTCTTTCTACTTAAGGGTTAAGAATCAAGATCCAATGAGACTGAATCATACCAATCTCTTTCTAGGCATAATATCCAATGAGACTCAGTCATGCCAATCTCTTTCTAGGCATTTCCTAGCATAACCATTGATTAAAGGACCTTTTTTGGTGTGTTCAGTAATTATGTTGGTGTCTACAAGTAATTATTGTTGTTGTGTGCAGTAATTATTGTCGGTGTCTGTAAGTAATTATTATTGGTGTGTGCAATTGTTCATAGTGATGTGTGTGTGTACAAAATTAAGGGCACTAAAATTGGTTGTGGTTCCACTATAAGCATAACAATTTGTTGATTTTTCTTGAAAGAATAGACAAAAATAGTTTCATTTTCCCTCTTGTAAAAATCATGCATTATATAATTGTAATATATTTTACTTCAGTAAGAATTTTACAATAGCTATTAACAGATGGAAGTTAAATACATGTTTTGGACAATATCTGAACCACTTTTCCCTTTAATAGATTATCACCCTGTAACTGAATGTTATAAAAGGTCCTAGCACTAATCTCCATTGAGTTCTAAATATCTGACCGAGTTGAATTAGAACTTTTGGTCATTTTAATTTCTCACTTCGAACATGTAAAGTGAATTTTCTATCAACCTATCCCAAAATCAATGTCTAAACTAACCTCCATCTTCTTGCAAATAAAAAGTCCATAATGTAAGATTGCCCCTCAGCAATTGAATTATTTATGTGTTTTCCTTGTTTGATTCTTCACTGAGAGTATCAAGCTTCATAATGGCCTCATCAAATGCTTGTTCTGCCAACATGCCTTGCAGCAAACTAGCCAAGAAAATAGGTACCTCATTGGATAGTTAGAAGCAATTAAACTTATGTGCATATTCTACATAGTTGAAACATGCAAATGTAGGCACAAGATTTAACAATTTGTCTTTGTTCTTGTCCAAAATATCAAGCAAGGGACCCACCTGGTAGGCATATCTTCTTACAAGCTACTCTCATTTAATTGACTCAAAAAAATTCTACATTACTAAGCCCAAGAAGGTTGTCTAATTTATCATACCTTAAAGTAAGTGTCCCATTGACTTGTTGCTTCGAATATAAAAAGGCCAGTTAGCAGTTTGAATGTTGAACAAATTGAAATTATTCGATGGAACAAAGAAACAATGGAAACATGCCACCCTACCCTTATCTTCCTCCACTTTTTTCTACATTAAAAAACAAAATAATATCTCGCTTTTTTCTCCATTATTGATCCACATAAATTAACAATACATGGTTGGGAAGTTTCATGGAATGTACAGGCTGCAGGAATATGGTGCTGAAAAAGGTAAGTGGGGCTCAAAGTCATACCAAGTAGATTCACATAGTTCTTGATAAGAAGAAGATGGCTTGCAACCTGCATACGCGAAAATTGATCCTCTAAAATACAACTCATCTTTGCTACAGTTGTATCCCACATCATTTCCACTAGGGGAGTGGAGATTAATCCTCCATCCATCCTCAAAACACAGTCTTCGACTATGAAAAACCAAACAATATGAGAAAAGATCACAGATGTCATTCTAGAAACGTTGCAATTATGAGATTTCCCAATCTGAATTAAGCTGTAGCTGACGATTTGTATAGTAGTAATCTTGGAACTGGTCTTCGAGCCCAAGACAAGTCTAAATACAGTGTGCCCTAAAAACTAGAGTGATTTTGAATTTCAAAACAGAATCACCATCTTTGATATCCTTAGTGTCTAAAGCATATAACATTGTCGAGTTGAACTTCTTTTTTCCAGCCTCACAACTCCTCTTCCCCCTACTAAGTTGAAGAAGCTTTCCCGATTTCCAACTAACCAATTTTTTCAACAGTACTCCTAATCTTCATCAGCCATTCATTGAATTCCTTGTTTCATTAGGGGAATTTTGAGGTCTAAAATAGGCCTCCTAAGAAAAATGTACAAAAAAATAAACCTTATAAGAACCAATAGGATTCAAGATGATGATGTCAACCATGGAGGATGATTCACCATTTTTTAAGTAAAAGGGTAAAAAGATTAAAAAATAATAAAATAATAAAACTACTTTTTTGACTTGTATTTTCAACTTATATCTCAAAGTTTTTACTCAAATTTTGAGTGGGAGTACTCGTCGGATGAAAAAATTAATTCCTCATCCAAGGAGTACCCATTTTGCATACTTTTGATAGACCCTGCTACATGAAAAATTAGAAATACATAAAAAAACGTGATTGCAATCATGTTTTTCATGTATTTCTCACTTTTCATGTAGCAAGACCCATCGAAAGTATGCAACATGGGTACTCCTTCGATGAGGAATTAAATTTTGCATCCAACGAGTACTCCTGCTCGAAATTTGAGTAAAAACTTTGGGAGATTAGTTGAAAATATGAATTGAAAAAATAGTTTTTTCTTTTCTCCCTCTAAAATTTGATGATGCAATCAAATCTTATTTTATTATTTCCACTACTATTTTATAATTTCCTTAGGAGGCCCATTTTAGACCTCAAAATTTCCATAATAACTCTTTTATCGATGTGGGATTTGATTTCAAGGATTTTTTTTAGCATTCGTTGGAGCGCTTTTGGCCAATATCGATGTGGGATTTGATTCCAGGGATCTTTTTTTAGCATTTTCTGAAGCCCCTTTGGAGGGAATTCTGGGTGAAGGGTGGATTTTTTTAGGTGGGAATTGGAACTAATCTAAAATAAAAACTAAAAATAATTATATAAAGTATTAAATTAAAATTTAATATAAATTAATAATTTATTAAATTGTATATAAATTAATAAAATATGTAAAATTTACAAACATGATTAATAGTCTTTTGAAGTGATATTTATGGGTGAAGAGTATGACTTTCTTGAAATTATAGTTATTTATGTGGTTATTCTTTCTTATATATTGAGAAAAATTAAAAGACTCAAAATTAAAATTATGTGGTTTTTTCTTGATTTAATATAACTATAAAAATGTATGATAACATGCCTCTTCTTAAGGTTTGACAATTTTTTTTTTGGGCTAAGCTTCCACTTATCACAATGAGGCCAATAGCTCAGATTTAGCATTATGAGGGGTTATGATCAATGGAGAAATTTATATTGAGGCTTTTATGTTTACTAATATTTGCACAACATTACCATATTGTGCACACTATGAATAACTCTCTAGGTTTTTACCAATAGACATGAAAAGGGCCTTAGACTTGGAGTATGGGAACCTTTATTATTTTTTGCATGATAAGAATTAGTATGAGGGAAGGAGGAAAAAGCATTTACTTCTAAAATGAAGCTTCTCATGCTCAAGGGCCATGAATTTAGCATTGAATTATCACATAGATCCTCTCTAAATAATCTTAGGAATATATGATATATAAACTACATTAGGAATTTTTTCACACCATGTATAGGATTTAAGGAATGTACCATGGGTAGGGAAGGTAAACAATTTGGCATTATGCCTTACAAGAAGCTTTTTAGTGTCAAGGCCAATAAGCTAGACTTAAAAACCACCTAGATCTTCTTTAATGAATATTTGGTCTTAAGTTGGGATATGGGCACCATATGATTATTTCTCACCACATATGAGAGTTAGTCTTTATGTTATGGTTAGGAGAGGAAGGCCTTATTCCCTAAATTAATATTTCTCATGCTCAATTTCCATGAACAAGACCTCTAGCTCGAAATATGGCCATTTAGTATGTTTTGCATAATAAGAATGGGTTTCATGGCATTTACTATGGCCAAAGAAGGACATTAAGGCAAAGGGACCACAATTAAAAATTACTAACATAAATGACTAATTCATATACTTGTTGTACTTATTATTTGTTCATATTTCTATTCTTGGAGTATAATAGTCATTTACGTTAATCATTATTAAATTTGTCAGTTATTATCTAGTCATATATTTTAATCCTAAACTAAATCAGTCATTTAAGTTAGTCTCTTTTATTTTAGTCACTTATTATCTAATCGTATCTTTTATCCCTAGATTAAATTAATCATTTAAGCTAGTCATTTTTAATTCGGTCACTTAAAATTGCTCAAATTTAGTATTAATTTACTTGAAATCATTGTGGTAACTAAGTTTCTTAGTCACGTAGTCACTAATTACATCGTTTCTACTAGTGTTGGTGTTTCAACTTCCCATGGACGTAACTTTGGCATACGATCTTCGTTTGACGCGCTCAATAACTCATTAGAAAGATCTATCTAAGGAATACAACTTTCGAGTGAGAAATATCCATCTATAAACCCATGTTTCTCCATATTTTCTCCAAAAACTTCGTTTAGGGCCTCAAAATGGCTCCGGAAGTTCAGGACCCGAAAAAATGCTAGAAATAGTAAGCTGTGTTGAAACTTAAAAACGGAAAGAACTAATGGTGCGGGTCCAAATGGAATAGGTGGGTGGCCATCAATATCCACCTGGATCATTAGGCCCCCAAAACGGCTCCAGGAGTGCAGGACCTGAAAACCTGCTAAAAATAGTAAGTTGTGTTGAAAGTGAAAAGTTGATAGAATTGATGGTGCGGGTCCAAATGGAATAGGTGGGTGGCCACCAATATCCACCTAGATCAACATGCCTCACCAACCACCCTAAACTCGAATTTCATGAGCTAACTGAGTTTATCACACTCAGTTAACTATTACAAGTGATTATGAGATAAGATTACATTTTTTGTCCAATTTATTTAAGGGATAAATAAATTTGAAACATATTTCTTTCAATTTAATTAAGAAATAATTAAATCAAAAGTAGCCATGGTAGCCATTTCTGGATGCCATTTTCTAGATGTTGTTTCTGGATGCCAATTGCACTGTTTCTTATTGCAAATTTCAACACTCCCTCTCAACAGGAAAGGAATCAATTTGTCCTGATCCAGTACCTTTGGAATGTTCTTGCATGCAACACTTATGAAAATGAATAGCCTCCAAATAACTGAATCAATATAATACATCTTTCATCAGAGTCTTCTAAGTGCTGCTAGCTATTACACATATCTACTGGACTCTCTGTGCTACTAACATCTACATCCATGCACTTTGCACTACTGCCAACTCTGATCTGCTCTCTAGTATCTAACACCTGTCATTATGATTTTTGTCTTCCTGATGAATGCATACTGTGGAGATTCTGAATTCAGCAGCTCAAAACTCACACCACAGAAACCTTCAAACTATTATTGCATCAATCTAACCGATCCATCCTATTACTATTATATTGTGGGCTCCTTTTAGCCAGGTTCGATCCATGAGACACACCATCTCAATGAACCCTGCCCAAATTTCTTATTAGGATTAATTCTACAAATCACCCCACCTCACATCTAGAGGTATAGTTGAATGTACTCCCTCTGTCTTCCTGGCTCGAAATTTCTCCCTCCTAGAGGTATATGCTTGAGTGGACTCTTCCACTCAATCTCCTCTCTGCTTCTCCAATTGTGGCTACTCCACAACCTTCTAAGACTGCTTCTCAGGCTGCATGTTGAGAGATAATTTCTCCCTATCAACCACCAAGTAATTAACCACTGATTTGCTCCTCAAAGCCTTGCATGCATCCTCAACCTCGAGAGCATACAGGTTCTTTACTCTTGTACCGATCTGCTTCACATGTCTCGTGGCTACGTGTTTAAGGAAAAATTTTCCTTTTATAAAAATCGCTTAATAACCACGGTCTTCCAATACTGCTACGGAGACAAGATTCTTCCTTAGGCGTGGAACATACAAAACATCTGCTAGTCTGAGATGGGAACCATTCTCCCTCTGAAAGGTAACTGTACCTATGTTGGTCGTGTTATACCTCCCATCATCTCCAAACTCTATGTTCTATTGGATTTCCTTATCCTCCAAGTGACTGAAGAGATCTATATTCCCCGTCATATGGAATGAGGCGCCACTGTCTAAATACCACATGCATTCCACTACATTGTTGGCCATGCATGCAATGAGAGTAAAATCAATCTCGAACTTTGAAGCCAATGCTTCACCTGCTGCAACTGCAGGCTCCTTCTTGCTTACCTTCTTATGTGGACAACTTGTAGCATAGTGCCCATGCTCGTGACAATGAAAACATCTGATCTTGGACAAGTATTTCTTGCCCGTTTCGCCTTGGGATTTCTTTCCCTTGGCCTTATTTTCCTTACCGGTTAAGGCACAATATTCCTCATCATAGTCTTGGATTAAGATCCATCCCTGGTATTATGCCTGGATTCTTCTTGTACTAAATCCGAACAAAGTCGCTCCCAATTTGGCAACTTCTCCCTCCCATTCACCGAGTCTTGGTAACTATGCCAGCTCTTAGGAAGGCCTAGAAGTGTTAGGCTCACCAATTCATCATCTACTGTGGTCACACCAACACTTCCAACCTCATATCGACATTGAGTGAACTTCGGCAAGTATGTTGGTACAGTCTCGCCCTCCTCCTTTTTTATTTTCTTGAGCTTGTTTTTCAGCGCAACTTCCTTTGGTCATTGTTGTTCTGAAACAGATATATCAAGGCCTTCCACATACCATATGGAGTCACCTTTCCATGGAGACTAGAGACAATGTGATCTCGAACTCCCTCTAATAAGATCCTCCTTGCCCTTGCTACCTTCTTTTGCTAAGCATCAAGAAGAGCAGCGTCTGCTACTTCAAGCTTAGGAATATCATTATCAATGAATTCTTTCAACCCACTGTCCTCCAGAACTGCCTCCATTTTTTCTTTCCATGTGATATAATTAGAACTTCCCTCAAGTGCATATTCCAATCTTAATCGATTGAATGCCATCTTGATCTACTTGTCGCTCCAAAGAAAGTATCTGCAAGTTTGAATATTGTTCAACATAAACTCAATTTCTTCTCCACTATTGTGATTCCTGGCACTCCAATACCATGTAGAAATGATACAAACAATATGTATACAAATGGATTCAAACTGATCATGTGATATGCTAAATCAAGATACTGAATCCTTCTACAAATTAATTGCGAAAAATAAACATGATTGCACAATCACGCCAGGTAAAAGAAAGAAGAAAATCAATCCACAACACAGATATTTTCTTAGGGAAAGCAACCTGCTCAAAACCCCTCTATCTCTATTGTATAATGAACGAAGGAATCATGAAAAAATACAATGCACTCTTCTCACAAGATTCTGATGCACTCTACCAACTGTCTCACATTGATCCAGACAAAATTGGTCTAGTACATAGCCAATTCTCAGCCTATGCTTAGCCTGCCTTGCTTACGCAATCCCTAGGAAATTAATCCCTATTAAATAGGACAATTAGCCTTCCTTGACTGTATAATACATCATGGGCATCCTATGGTGTATATAACTGTGCCCAACCAATTTTCTATAAATACAAATGATAGATAAATTCCCTTTAACCTCTGTCTCAATTGGGTCTTCATCAGAACTAACATGCATGCAGCTATTAATAGTAAATCATCAGTCACTTGACAAATCACTGCATGTGAATTAGATTTGATTTTATTCACTTGACCTCTCACTAGTGCAACAATCAATTGCAACTAATTAAACTGATTTTAACTCAATTAATAGATTTAACTAATTTCTCATGCATTAAACTAATACACTAACTACAACTTGGACTTTAAAATAAATAGAATCACTCTACATGCCTCCCCAACCACCCTCAACTCAAATTTCATGAGCTAACTGATTTTATCACACTCAGTTAACTATTACAAGTGATTATGAGATAATATTACAATTTATTATCCAATTTATTTAAGGGATAAAGAAATTTGACACGTATTTATTTCAATTTAATTAAGAAATAATTAAATCAAAAGCCTCCATGGTAGCCATTTCTGGATGTTGTTTCTAGATGCCAATTTCCCTATTTCTTGTTGCAAATTTCAATAGAAGTGAAGTCAAACAATCAGATTTTAAATTTCTAAAATTTACAATAATTGACAATAGATAGGAACCAAGTCAAACAATTGACTTTAAGTTCAGAAATATTATGAAATCTACAATACAGATAAGGATGATCTCCCATATATATGAGAGGTACACTAATGTATCACACTATACTAAAAAAAATTGTGCCTGAGTCTACCTATTATACATTTTGGACCATTTTAGGCATATTTTTTCTTGTGGAATTTGCACAAAATTAGGAAGGAATTTATTGGAACCATAAGTTTTAAGTTGTCTGAAGTCTCCACAATTCTATTGCCCCAAGAATTTTTTAGGGTGTTGAATCCACATATATAATCAAAAACTCATTTTAAACAACAAAAAATCATGATTTCACCAAAAATTGTTTCACTCAATTATGCCAAAAACTCCACACCTAAAATAGTTATATACTATCATTATTTTTATTACATACTATATATAATCCTATTCTCATATGCTAATATTACTATGATTTAGAGAAATCTTTCAACCCTTTGCACTTATAAACTTATTACTAAGTTATTAACTTACTTCTTAATTATCTATCCTGTAAATTTCTGGATAATTATTTACACTATAAATTTTTATAGAATCAACAAATTTATGACATTCAGAAAACATTGTTGATGTAGGGATTGTTTTCATATACATTTAAGAAAAGAAAACACTATTTAACAATAATTTCCTTTTCCTGTCGAAAAGGTTTGCTATGTAAAGTCTGAAGACAACAAAAAACCCCACAAGATTTGATCTTTTTGTGAAGTGAAAATATTGTTTTGTTTTCTTTGGCGAGTGAAATTATCGTTCTGTAAACATACCTAATAGGACATATAATTATCCATGGGATTGATCTCCTGTAAACATACCTGAAAGGACATGTTGTACATATCAACCCCTACATTTATTTTGTGGTCGTTAGCTCCTCCATTCAAGTTTTTAACTTGCGGATCCTTTTAAATCTATTTAAATCCCCCATCGTGGCCAAAAACCTCCATATTCTGCTTGTCATTACCCTTTCCGCCCAAAAAATACACTGTACAAAGGCTAAAAATCGCAGTATAAGATTTATCAGGCCTAGCCCCTGCAGTTCCAGCCCCTTTGTTTTGTTCCCCATACGACTCAGGTGCTAGACCAAGCGCCAGATGGAAAGGAGCCTATCGTTAAAGTTTTCGGGCGCGTCTGGAGCCGTCCGATCAAATCCAATCGACGGAGTGGAACTGTTTCCCATGGTGGTCCCCGCGCCCGCGTTCATTGTGTGAAAACCGGTGGTTTCATTCCGCACCACCCATCCATAGCCGGCGGTATTTCCTGCGGACCCAGCGATTCCATACGCTGGGTGACGCGTGTCCGAGTGTACTATTTCGAAAACCGCCCATTTCGCGCATTATCTCCCAGACGAAAGCCAGGCAGCGAAATTCACCTGGGCCGTTCGATCTTGGGGACCACATCTAACGGTTCTCGCTCTCCAGAGATGCATGATTATTAGTGTCCATGTAAAATGCCCCGGCCCGCCATTACATCATCCTCCAGTTCTATTTTGACCGTTAATATTGTGTGATGATCGTATGGCCTAGAATTATTTACACGTCGCTGACCAAGTCCGCCGCATCTCCACGTCACAGCGTCCACGTGTCATCCGTGTTCCCCTCCACCATTTAAATATTTCATTTACGTGTCATATTACTGTGTTTATATTACATATCTCCCCCTCATGCATTCATCGTCGGTTCCCTACATATTTCACCGTCGCCCTGCATCTCCTTGCCATTTCTGCCAGTCCACATCATCATCCTGTGGTCATGGTCCCATTCGCCACCCCAGTGTCTGGTTTACTTTAATGTGTTTGTGGATTTTTGTAGGTGTTCATTGCTGGAGAGCCATTATAATTTGGGATTTTCATCACAGAGGACGAGTGCATTTCAAAGAGCTATTCGACAGGTGTTGGATGATGAAACAAAGATCCGAGGAAATATTGTTGACAAGACTTTTATTTAATGAAGCAGGGCTAGAATTTATCAAACCCTTCGGAGCAATACAAAAGGTAGCTTCTGGTAGATGAAAACATTTATTTCACAGCATAAGGATATCAATGAAAGATCGAGAAATGCAACGCCCTGCATTAAAGATATGGGATTTTAATTCAAATTTAGAGGGCCGAGAGTACTATGCACAATCACAAGCAATCTCAAGGTTTCATGGCAGCAGATTTTTTCCCTTTCAGCAAAGGGAAAAACATTTGTATATTTTATTATTTGTGTCTTGTTTATAAGAAGATTTTCATCCTCATAATTTATTTCTGGAGGTAGATTGTAAAGTACAGTTATTTATATTTAGTCATTCATAGTGTGGGCGCGAATGTTTTCCGCCATTTTATTCAAATCAGATCATTAAATGTGTATCACCTACCTCCTTTCTCTAGAGCTTTATGTTTCTCTTATAAAAATGAGGAAGAACGACATTGTAATGGTTCCAGATTTCTATCAGCAAACTGTGCAGTGAAAGGCTTTTGTATACATCTTGTAAAGTTTCTGTATGAAGGCTCAGAGCCCGTAGGGTTTCATTGAGGAGGAGTTATAACTGTAATGAGGATTCTGGTCTTTGGTATCCCACAGTATGTAATCTTTTCTTATGTGTTAATACAATATCTCATTTCATGTTATTTATCTTCTTGTATCATGTTCTAGAATGCGAGTGGCTCACTGGTCTTAAGTAAGGATTCATCCTAGTTGGTGCCCATACTTGGATTAGTCAAGCACTTTAAATAGGCCTAGTCATGATATACTGTTCCATGTTCATTTCATCCATATTTTCTGCTATATTAGTTACTCGAGGAGGGTGCTTTTAAAACGCCATTGTCATGTATGGATTCTTAGTTGGATAAGCCCATATGTGGTTTTGTTGTGTATCTGGGTATCAGCCTCATGCTAACTAGTATCTTCTTCAAGTTTCTTCACTGCATCCACTTTCTGATATTTGATTTTTGTGGCATATTATTTGAACTGGCCCTCTTTGCAGTAAGATGACTTTTAATTGTCTGATGCTTTTGTATTGGAGTTTTGCATGTTGTTCCTACATCATTCTTATCTCTGCATCAGCTTCTGAGAGAGTTTGGTTCCATTTAAACTAGTTTCCTTGTTTTACAAGAGATAGCAGGAGAGCTTTTGGATTGACAACCCAAGCAGCTCCTTGCTATGATAAGATGTCCTAGGCACTGGTCTATGGCAACTCTAGGTTGTCTCTAGGGGTGACAAAATTGTCTACAACATCTTTCTGGCGCCGTTGCCGGGGATCGAATTTGAGAATATCAGTTTCCCTGGGCCTCGACAAATCTTATTCACTCTCTAATCAGGTGAGCACAGAGAGTTGAAGAGTTGTATATCTCTCACCTTGGCGACTCCACTGTTGTTTATTTGATAAATCTATTGGTAGTCCTGGCTCCTCGAAAGCCACATTTGAGGTCAGATTCCTCTAAGTTAAAGACAGCCTCTGTATCTGACCCAGAGAAGATTATACATAGAAGAAGTTGGAGAGAAAGACAATCAGCCCGTGTTGAAATCCCTGAGTTTTCTCAAGAAGATTATCCATCCTCTTCTTCTCAAGAAATTCCAGTAGAAAATCCTGACTTTACTAAAGAAAATCCTGAATATTACTCAGATATCCCACCCAGGGGAAGTGCTAGAACCAAAGAAAACCGTCATCTCACCCCTGAGGCCGAAGAAGTTAAATAAATCACAGAAGTAGCTATTGTTAACCGTGAATTGTTTCCATCTACACCTCAGGCAGTTGTACAATATATTCCTATTGTTATTCATACCCCACTTCCACCTCCTCCTCTTCCTCCATTTGTACATCAGATTGTTGCACAACCCCCACCTCCTCCAATGGCTAATGTTCCTACTTTTCTATTGAACAAATATGCTCCCTTGGCCTTGCCACAAGTGCTTAATGATATGCCGCAGGATTATTTGAAGATATTGCCCAGATTTAATGGTGAAAATTAAATTGATGCTCATAAACATCTTGAGTTATTCTGTTCTTTTGCAGAAAATTTAAATGTAGAACACTTGGATGTTGTCTTAAGACTGTTTGTCCAATCTCTTGAGGGTGAAGCTAGAAAGTGGTTTAAAACATTAGCAGACTGCTCAGTTAATACTTGGGATAGAATGGAAGAGCTTTTTCTCAGAAAATGGGGAGAAAAGAAAGATCATGGAATGTGCCTCACTGAATTCAATACTCTAAAGAAGAAACATAATGAGGGAGTGGCAGAGTTTATCAAAAGATTTAATAAGCTGTATTTGAGCCTGCCTCCTGAGATGAAGCCCCACCAAACTGCTGCTAAGGTGGTTTTCATAGCAGCCTTTGATTCAGATTTTGGCTTCTCTCTGAGGGAAAGGAAACCTGCTACTTTAGATGATGCTCAGTCAGATGCTCTTGAATTAGAAGCAAACTTTGCCTCCACTGGGAAATTAAAAGGAAAAGTTGAACACGATACTAGGAGGAGAGGCAAAGAAGAGGTTTCCACCTCTAATCAGGACAAGGATTCTGACAAGATGGATAAAATAAGCAAAATGATTAAGAATATGGTCAAGCTTGAATTGGAGGCCAAGAATTCAGCCCCCAAGAATTTCTACAACGCTCCAAACAGAGGTTACAATCCCCAGTACAAGAGACCACCCCTGTAGATATTGCCAAGGGATCCAAAAGAACAGCAAGATCAGGTACCACACCCATTATACCTGGAAGGTCCAGTAGATGATTCCACTGAAGATGCTGCTTATGGACTAGAAGATTCAAATCTTGCTTTTTCAAATGATGAGGAAATGGAATGCCCGTTGCAAGAAGAAGAAGAAGAAGCAGAAATTGACCATTATTGTAAATAATTTAATGATTTCATGCAAGCACATTTCAATAGAAGATACGATCTAAGATCTTTAATGAAGCGGACCAGAACTCAAGATCGAAATGAAGAGTCCAAAGAAGTCTCAATAGAAAATTCCCCTTTTGCTTTCAATTTGCAAAAAGAACTTGAGAAGATCAAAATTCCAGTCCCCTTGACTAAACTGTTGAAACAACCAACATATCAATCTCAGGTCACCTCTTTCATACTTCCTCCAGAAGCACAACTCACCCCAAATAATATCAAGCACTGCCAGGTCTTTGAGGATGAAGAACAGATGACGGGATTCCTAGAAATAGAAGGTGAATTCTCCAACATAGAGTTTGATGCTGATGAAATAAATTTGACACCATTTGATAGTCAAAGAAAGGAGGAAGGAAATTCGGTGGAAGATTTTAACCCATGGAATGAAGAAATCAGGTTTCTGGAGATTATGTTGAATAAATATGATTCAATACAGGAAGAAGAGGAGGAGAGCAAAGAAGAGATTCTTGAGCAAGATGAAAACAGCGAGCTTTCTCTTGAAAAAGAGGAAATAATGGAGCAAGCCCTTGCTCAAGAATTCATGGATCTTTTCACAGAGCTCAGCACAGCAGAGCAGAATATACCAGAGCTCCAAAAGGACTCAGCTCCAGTATACGATGAGTCCTCCAGTTTAGAGAATGAAGGAGATTCTCTCTCTCAAGAGAGCCTTCTTCTCAATCCAGTGAAAGGAGATAAAATCCTGGTTGAAGCCTGCCTGCTAGATACTCTTAACCAGGTATCATTTCATAATCCTTATGTGCATTTCCTGCAAACATTTGAAGAAGGATCAAGGGTCCTTTCTAGCAGCATGTTGCCAGCAGAGAGAAAAATTTTCAAAGCTGCTATTATGGAACAAAAAGAAGAGATCCCACTGCCTTTCAAAATACAAGAAGAAGGCGATCAGGCTTTCAAGAGCCATATTGAAGACAGCAGTGGGCAAAGTAAGTTCCAGACAAAATAAAAGCTGGACATGGAAATTGACAACATCAGAAGACTGATGATGAAGGTGTCTCAGAAACAGCAGATAGCAGCAAGAAAGCAGAGAAAATTTGGCAATGGAGGAACAAGAATAGAAAGTGAAAGCATAGCTGGAGGCAAGTTGCAGAACAAAATATGGAAACATAAAAGGGTATAGTTGAAGAATAATGCAACTAATGGATACCAGCAAAGCAAAGTATGGGACCCAGGAGGCAAACACAACCTGGTGTATTATATTGTACATTAGTTTTCTTTTTTGTTTCATCATTCTTTTAATAATGTGTGTGTGTTGATGAATTATAAAATGAAAACTAGAGGTGTCGAAGAGTAGAATTCACACAAAATCATCAGATGGTCTACAGGTTCTCGACATGTCCAAGGATGAACATGCCGTCCCCAGATGGAGCCGATGTTGTACATATCAACCCCTACATTTATTTTGTGGTTGTTAGCTCCTCCATTCAATTTTTTAACTTGCGGATCTGTTTAAATCTGTTTAAATCCCCCGTCGTGGCCAAAAACCTCCATATTCTGCTTGTCATTACCCTTTCCACCCAAAAAATACACTGTACAAAGGCTAAAAATCACAGTATAAGATTTATCAGGCCTAGCCCCTGCAGTTCCAGCCCCTTTTTTTTGTTCCCCATATGACTCAGGTGCTAGACCAAGCGCCAAATGGAAAGGAGCCTATCGTTAAAGTTTTCGGGCGCGCCTGGAGCCGTCCGATCAAATCCAATCGACGGAGCGGAACTGTTTCCCGTGGTGGTCCCCGCGCCCACGTTCATTGTGTGAAAATCGGTGGTTTCATTCCGCACCACCCATCCATAGCCGGCGGTATTTCCCGCGGACCCAGCGATTCCATACGCTGGGTGACGCGTGTCCGAGTGTACTATTTCGAAAACCGCCCATTTCGCACATTATCTCCCAGACGAAATCCGGGCAGCGGAATTCACCTGGGCCGTTCGATCTTGGGGACCACATCTAACGGTTCCCGCTCTCCAGAGATGCACGATTATTAGTGTCCATGTAAAATGCCCCGGGCTCGCCATTACATCATCCTCCAGTTCTGTTTTGACCGTTGGTATTTTGTGATGATCGTATGGCCTAGAATTATTTACATGTCACTTACCAAGTCCGCCGCATCTCCACGTCACAGCGTCCACATGTCATCCGTGTTCCCCTCCACCATTTACATATTTCATTTACGTGTCATATTACTGTGTTTACATTACATATCTCCCCCTCATGCATTCATCGTCATTTCCCTGCATATTTCACCTTCACCCTGCATCTCCTCGCCGTTTCTCCCAGTCCACATCATCATCCCGTGGTCATGGTCCCATTCGCCACCCCAGTGTCTGGTTTAATTTAATGTGTTTGTGGATTTTTGCAGGTGTTCGTTGCTGGAGAGCCATTATAATTTGGGATTTGCATCACAGAGGACGAGTGCATTTCAAAGAGCTATTCGACAGGTGCTGGATGATGAAGCAAAGATCTGAGAAAATATTGTTGACAAGACTTTTATTTAATGAAGCAGGGCTAGAATTTATCAAACCCTTCGGAGCAATACAAAAGGTAGCTTCTGGTAGATGAAGACATTTATTTCACAGCATAAGGATATTAGTGAAAGATCGAGAAATGCAACGCCCTGCATTAAAGATCTGGGATTTTAATTCAAAGTTAGAGGGCCGAGAGTACTATGCACAATCACAAGCAATCTCAAGGTTTCATTGCAGCAGATTTTTCCCTTTCAGCAAAGGGCAGAACATTCGTATATTTTATTATTTGTGTCTTGTTTATAAGGAGATTTTCATCCTCAGCATTTATTTCTGGAGGTAGATTACAAAGTACAGTTAATTATATTTAGTCATTCACAGTGTGGGCACGAATGTTTTCCGCCATTTTATTCAAATCAGATCATTAAATGTATCACCTACCTCATTCTCTAGAGTTTTCTCCTTCTCCTATAAAAACTAGAAAGAAAGACATTGTAAGGGTTCCAGATTTCTATCAGCAAACTGTGCAGTGAAAGGCTTTTGTATACATCTTGTAAAGTTTCTGTATGAAGGCTCAGAGCCCGTAGGGTTTCAGTGAGGAGGATTTATAACTGTAATGAGGATTCTGGTCTTTGGTATCCCACAGTATGTAATCTTTTCTTATGTGTTAATATAATATCTCATTTCATGCTATTTATCTTCTTGTATCATGTTCTAGAATGTGAGTGGCTCACTGGTCTTAAGTAAGGATTCATCCTAGTTGGTGCCCATACTTGGATTAGTCAAGCGCTTTAAATAGGCCTAGTCATGATATATTGTTCCATGTTCATTTCATCCATATTTTCTGCTATATTATTTACTTGAGGAGGGTGCTTTTAAAACGCCATTGCCATGTATGGATTCTTAGTTGGATAAGCCCATATGTGGTTTTGTTGTGTATCTGGGTATCAGCCTCATGCTAACTAGTATCTTCTTCATGTTTCTTCACTGCATCCACTTTCTGATATTTGATTTCTGTGGCATATTATTTGAACTGGCCCTCTTTGCAGTAAGATGTCTCTTAACTGTCTGATGCTTTTGTATTGGAGTTTTGCATGCTGTTCCTACATCATTCTTATCTTTGTATCAGCTTCTGAGAGAGTTTGGTTCCATTTAAACTAATTTCCTTGTTTTGCAAGAGATAGTAAGAGAGCTTTTGGATTGACAACCCAAGCTATATTATGAGCTCCTTGCTATGATAAGATGTCCTAGGCACTGGTCTATGGCAACTCTAGGCTGTCTCTAGGGGTGAAAAAATTGTCTACAATAGGACATGCGATTATCCATGGGGTTTATCTCCTATTTCTTGGGCATTTCCTCTGGATTAGGACACTACAACAATTGTATCCTCATTCCATAGTTGAAGAGCGTATAGGAAAAAAATAGTGAAATATGTAATACACAGAAATTGGAAACAAACTCAACAATATATTAATGAATGTCTCACAATAATGATGTACAATAATATACATATAAATACATCAAGAAATCGTTGAATCAGTTAGCAAGGTTTCTTGGACTCTAATAACTAATTATACTATCACAAACTAACTCAGGGATTAGTTGTTTAACATTCCCCCCTTAATCCGAAGGGATATACCAAAGTCCAAGAATGAGAGATCAGAATGAAAAAATGCATCTCAGCCAAGAGTTGAATGTCTCTCAGAAATGGTTTTTAAGGATGACCACAAACTCAAGATGGGAGAACTCAAGATCTCAGCAAACACTAATTCTAGAACCTACATAGAAATTATCATAACAACAAAAAATGTGCTTTTAAGAAGACCACAAACTATGGACTATCACATAATTTCCTCAAACAATTCTGAATCTAGAAGTGCTCGCTCACAAACAACTCAATCAACTGAAGTCTCACAACGTTGGCTCTAATTGGTACAGGTTGTGGTTCAGGATGTGGATCTCTAACTCAACCTCCCTTGACATCTCAAACTCAAACCTGTAGCAAACCACCAACAGTTCCCCCCTTGTCGGATACAAGGTGAGAAGTATTCTTCATCACTGCAAGGCTCGTCATCACACTAGAGAAAATCCTTCGATATGATCTGTAGATATTCTTGGATGCTTTCGACCATTTCCAAGAAGCAATCCATCTGAAACTTAACTTCTCTCTTGCAATACTCTTCTTTCTGGAACATTTATTTGACTGGTAATTTCACTTTCCACAATGCGCACACGGGATAAATCAAAACACTGATACAACTAATCCTCGAGTTAGTTTCTGATAGGATAATTGGTTATTAGAGTCCAAGAAACCCTGGGAACTGATTCAACTATTTCTTGATGTATTTATATGTACATTATTGTACATCATTATCGTGATACATTCATTAATATATTTTTGAGTTTGTTTCTAGTTTGTGTGTCTTACAAAATCAACACAATTCCCAAAAATAATTATTGACACACACCATTTCCCCATGTAGATCCTGGCATCTTACCATGCATGTGTGTATTTGTTTATCCACTTACCATGCTCCATCGAAGTTAGAGACCGTGTATTGAATTCAGGAGGATTGATTCCCTGAGTAAGCTTTGATATAAAAGAGAATTTAGACCAAGGCGAAGAGAAAAAGTAGACAATATTTGAAGTGTAGCGTCCACAAACACGCTTTTATGGGCATCCACAAAAAATCCAACTGTTATTTTTTTGGGGGGGAACTTTTGAGTCATTCTCACACAACAGCAACGCACTCACCATGGAAAATTTGATAGCACGACACTCTACTTATTGTCCACTAGCGGCCATTTTGGGTGGGGCTTAATAAATATTGATAGGATCTTCAGTCTACATCTCGAGTATTGTGGGATTGAAAATTGAAAGAGATTACTGATATTATGACTTGTTGGTTACCTAAGAGATTTTCGTGAAATAAATCAACATTGTTATCTCCTTTGTTTTTGCCCACAAAAAAAATATGGGGTTCGAATTTGCTGAAATTGTATGAAAATGTTTCCATCATTATATAGGAATTTCTTTCTAATATTGAAATTAGGAAAATTTGAAACTTGTGCCCTAAAAAAATATGTAGGAATTTATTTCTAACATTGAAATTAAGAAAATTTGAAACTTTTGCACTGAAAAAGTATGTAGTAGACATTATAATGTCATATTTTGTAGTGAGTGAAATTCCCTAAAAGAAAAAAATTATGATTATTAATTAAAATAGTTTTTTTTTTGTAGTGAGTGAAATTCCCTAAAAAAAATTTTAAAAAAAATTACGATTATTAATTAAAATAGTTTGATTAACTCAAATTATATAAAAATAAAAATAAATTAATTAAATTAATAATTATAATTAGTGTACAATGAAAAGATATTTGATTTCTAGGACTGTTGGTAGATCCTAATTAAGATGGATCTAAACTGGTTATTTGGAAGGTTGGTAAATCCTAATTAAGATAGAATTTTTTAATGAAAATTGAAATTTGTTGAATACGTGTACGTTGTTTCCTTTGGAATTTCTTTTAATATTAAAATTAGAAAATTTGTAAACTTTTACTCTAGCTAAGGTTTGTTATTTGAATTTTTGAGTGAAAAATAGAATGTGTCGAAATTGTCTAAAAATAGAAAATTTGTAAACTTTTACTTTACTAGAGTTTGTTATGAAATTTTGAGTGAAAATTGGAATGTGTCAACATTGTATAAAGTTATTTCTATCTCTATAGCATTTAATAATTTTTTTTAATATTTAAATTAAAAAATTTGTAAACTTGTACTCTACCTTTTAAATTCCAAAATATTATCAAAATCTATAATTATTATCAAAATCTATTATTAAATTAAGTTAAAAAAACTCATTTTCATCCTCCAATTCTAACCAATCTAGATATTCATCAAATTCTTTTTTGTTTCATCAAATATTCTAGTAAAGCTCTTGACATTGTGCTTGGACTAATTTTTAGAATAAGTTAAAGAGCTAAGAATTTTTTATAAGGTAAGAATTGTTATGGTAAGTTTAAATAAAAATGCCATTATCAATTTAGGAAAATTGAGTGATGGTTTTAATATAGGAGTGGAGCAAGGTTATCTCTTATTTTATACTCACACATTTACATTTATAAAAAAAATGTTAGTTTATAGTTATCATCTTTTTTATTATATTAATGATATTATTTTGTTAACATACAATCCCTACCCATTAATAAGACATTAATAATCACTTAAAAATAATCACAAATGAACATCAATTTATTTAAGTTATTTTATCCAGTGGAGGACAGGGTTTCATAGCTTCATTTATCTTGTGAGTATCTTATTCTAAATCATTGTAAAAATGAATTTTATTTAAATTATTTTCATAGAATTAATAAACACAAAATAATATATTTTTTTAAATAATACTCAACGTGAATGGATATATATATATATATTTACAGGTTATATAAATTTAGAGTGACATCCCATTTCAGTCTAAACTACTAACTAGTCTACTCTACTGCAGACTCTTTCCTAATCAAATGATAGTAGATTGCCATACTAAAACATAAAGTCATCTCGCAAATTCCAAGAAGCATCACACGCCAGCTTCCTTGGCTAAAACTAAAAGAAAAAGAAACACAGTTTTAATGCTATCTATGATGGAAGTCCCAGCGAAGAAGATGCAAGTCTTCTCTTCTTCAAGGGACTCGGATTTGGTGAGACGTAGTAGCAACTGGTGCACATGATGTGGATCTCTGCTGCTGCTGCTGGAGTGCTCCTGCATTAGTTGAAGAAGCATTGCATTGGCAGTTGAGAGGGCAAGCAGAAGCCAAGAACACAACTGGTAAATTCTCGCAAGTGCAGATCTCAATCATGAAGCCATCTGGGTCATGGAAAAACAGTTGATCAACATAAACTCCTCCTTCCTCCACGGTATGCTTTATGAATTTGATGTTCATCTCTACTACCTCAGCGTCGAACAGCAGCAACGCGCTCACCATGGACGATTTGATAGCACGACACTTTACTCACAGGCCAATGGCGCATATTTTCGGTGGGGATTAATAAATATTGATACGACCTTCAGTCTGCATCTCGAGTATTGTCGGCAGTAAATTTGAAAGAGATTTACAGATCTTATCACTGGTTGGTTATTTGCCCTTTTTCCAATCAGGAAAAAAAGGATTTTTATATATAGATGAAAGTACATAGTTCACAGATTACATATTCCAAAGAGGATTTTATTTATGGATTACATCAATTCAAAGTCATATGTGCAAAAAGCAAAAATAGGTATCTTAGTCTCCATGATAGACTAAAAAAGATTACAAACTTTATGGTGTAGAGCATGGAGTATTATTGTGTAAACCAATTGAACAAAAACACATTCAAGTAGACAAATAACAAAACAGAGGATGCAAAAATTGTGAAAGAAAGTAAGGAGGAAAGACCTTGCTCTCAGCATTCAACATTAAATCATGAAATATCTTTTTCCTTTCAATGTGCCAGAAGCATAGAATTGAAAAAAAATCCTTACAGTCTCTGAAAAACAACCTTCTTTAGATAGACGATCCGCTTCGCCATTTTGGATCTTGTAGATGTGGAAAATGGAGATTGAGTGAAGCTCCATGATCAAGGTATGTATTATGCATTTCTAGGGATCGAGGTTAGGGGAGTTAAGGGAGCCTTTGTTGTTTGGCCAGTCTATCACTGACTTGGAGTCTCCAAAAATAGTCAGATCCCTGATTCCAAACCTTTTAGCACAGAACAAAACTCCCTAGAGGGCAAGTAATTATGCTTGTGTGTTAGTGCCCATGCCACAGTGCCAATGCAATCAGTAAAAAGTCTCGAGCCTGAGATGGATGGCCATTTCGCATCCCCATAGTCCAAAGGAGGAGGCCCCATCAAATAAACTGATTGGAAAGGCAAACCAGATATTACGAGGAGGAGGAGAACTCTTGGGAGCAGAGGGTTGCAAGGAAGAGTGTTCAAGAAAAAAAGTGATAATTCTACAGCTAGTTTTCCAAGTATCAGGTAATACTTGATCAAAGATGAGAGCATTCCTAGCCCGCCAAATGCCCCAGGTGATGAAGTAGGCCAATGTACTATAAGATTGATGATCCGCAGTCCAGCTTCCAAGACAAGTGACTATATCAGAGTGCTCCCAATCAACATGGGACTTAATCAATTGAAGCACACAAGTCCAGACAGAGGAGGCAAAGGGACAATGTAGGAAAATGTGGTTTGTATCCTCGCTAGAAGAGGAGCAAAGGCATCACCAACCCGAGCTTTGATAGCCTCTCCTACAAAAGTATTTCCCAAGTCAAGATCCAATTGTGCACCACTAACCATAAGAAGCATTTGAGTTTGAGTGGGAAATTGTAATTCCATGATCTAGCCAGCAAAGGAAAGAAAGGTATTTGTTTAGTAGGCTGGTAGATGATCTGAAATGCCTCATGAACAACGACCTTCCCCAGTTGTGGGCCACCAAACCAAATGAATCTGACTGCTTTTGATGAAAGGACAATCCCAATTAAGCTTGAGATTTGTTATGTAAGATTGTCATTATGAAGTCATTTCTCCAGTAATTTCAAGCTCAGAGGTGTATTTCCAATGAGTGAAAGATGGAGAGGAAATATGAGCAAAAGAAATATCCTTAATCACAAAGCAACCATGATTGTGCAAGAAAGTAATAAGAGGAGAAGAGAGTAAATGTGGACCTAGAGAGGGAGTCCAGGGCAATCTGCGGAGAAGATCCTGAGCCGACATCCCATCTAAGATTCACGAAAAACCAATGTTTAGAGTGGATAAATTTACCCCGAGTTGAAGATATATTGGGAGGATTTGGGGCACCAACACAAATCCAGCCGATAATATCCTTGTTCTGAAGATGTTTTGCCTTCATAATTTGACTCCAGAGGCCATCTTTGCTAACAACCCGCCACAAATTTTTAAGGAGCAAAGCAAGGTTGAAAGAGGAGGTATCTTTTTGTTGAAGTTCAACAAGAAATTTCAGCACCCACGCTAGTGTGGGACTAGGAGGTCCAAGCAGCACCTACACTAGTGTGGGACCACAAGTGTTAGCAGCACCTACACTGGTGTGGGCTAAATTTGGTGCATGTCTATTTTAGTTATCCCTTAATTAAAATGGACAATAAAATGTAATCTAATCTCAAAATAACTTGTAATAGTTAACTGGGTGTGATAAACTCATTTAGCTCATGAATTTCAAGTTGAGGGTAGTTGGTGAGGCATGCAGAGTAATTCTAGTTGTAATAGAGTTCGAAGTGCAATGGTGCATTAGTTAATGCAAGTTGTAATTATTTTAACTCAGTTAAGTGAGTTAAACTCAGTTGTGCTAGTTTGTAATTGTTTGATACACTAGTGAGAGATCAAGTGAATTAAATATTATTTAATTCACAATCAGTGATCTCACATGCAACTGAGGATTTACTAGTATTAGTTGTATGCATGTCAGTTCCAGTGGAGACCCATTTGAGATCTAGGTGAAAGGTAAGTTGACTATCAACAGTAGGATTATTGGATTGCACCCATGAAACCAAACACCCATTGGATTGCCCATGATCCTTGCGCAGTTTAGGAAGGCCAAAAGCCCTATGGAATAGGGATTGCATTCCACACAAATTGCGTAAGAAAAGCAGGTTGTGTGAAGGCAGTAAATTGGCTAAGTATTGGTCAGTTTTATCTGAGACAGTGTGAGACAAATAGTTGAGTAAAGGAGGGCTCTTGTGAGAAAAGTTGTATGTAATTATTTCATGTATCCATGCTTAATATACAATAGAATATAGTGGGGTTTTGAGCAGCAAGCTTTCCCTGGGAAATTATATGTGTTGTGATTTGATTGATTCTTCTTTACTTCATGTGACTAGCGATTATGTTTTTAATTCCGCAATTGATTTGTAGAAGCGATTCAATTTTTAACTTTAGTACATTGTTAGATTGGATTGAATCCATGATATACATGATTGTTGTATCATTTCTACACTTTTAAACCCCAACTACCTTGTTTAACCGGAAGATTTAGTATCTCCAAACTGGCCAAATGGAATTTGCGGTTTGGCTGTGTTCCAGCCCACAAGAAACTAGAAACGATTGTGTTGATTTTACGAATGACTCCTTTGGGGATTCTGAAGATGTCCATCCAGTAAATAGAAATGTTGTGAAGGACAGATTTGAATAGAATTAGATGCCCTCCCAATGAGATCTATGAGTGGGACCACTGTGAGAGTCAAATTTCCAATTTCAAAAGAAGCCAATCCCAATCTTTTTTTTGTATCCATTCAGCTTTAAGGAGAAACCCAAGTACTGAAAACCATTGTCTAAAGGAGAGACTTTTATCCCAATGTTCAAGAAATCTCCACTGTCCATTCTACTTCAGGATCGTTAGAGATCAATAAAGACTTATCTTGGTTCATGAATAGTCTCAAAGATGATCCAAAATCTGCAAGAATATTATGAAACACATGGCATTCAGAGGGATCCGATTTTCCAATAGCAAGAAGGTCATCCACCAAAATTAAATGTGAGAGGCAGACCTTGTCCGCGATTATGCGACCAGATAAAAGTTCGAACTCACGAACTTCTGAAAATTTCTGGATAGGCCATCAATAATGATGAGGAACATGAGAGGGGACAAAGTGCAGTCTTGATGGAGACCTCTAGAGATTGAGAAGAAAGTTGTAGGAAAATCATTGATCAGTATTGCAAATGATGCAGTCTTCATGCAAGTTTTAATCCAATTTATCAATTTAGATACAATGCCAATTTTATGAAGGATCATCCACATAAGTTCCCAATCAACACAGTCAAATTCCTTGTTGAGGTCGAAATTTTCGTGAAATAAATAAAGCCTGTTATATCCCATCTGTTTTTGCCCCCTAACCCAAAAAAAAGAAACAATATTGTTGAAAATGGTACGAGTTTGTTTACATATTTATAATATTTAGGGATTTCTCTCTAATATTGAAATTAGGAAAAGTTTGTTGGGTTGAAAAAAGTTTGGAGGAGAAATTGTAATGTTTTGTCCTTATGTTATCTAAATAATTTGATGGATTGAAATCTCATAAATAAAATAAATAATTATATTATTAATTAAAACGTTTTGATTAACTCAAATTACATAAAATAAAATAGAATAAATATAAAATTAAATAAATTAAATTTAAAAAATAAAATAAGAAAACAAAATTAATAATTATAATTATAATCGGCTAATGGTGTGTAGCTCAATTGGTTATTGTATTGTTATGAAGTAATATGTAAAGTATGAGATTCAAATTTCAAATCTCCATGAGTTAGACTAACAAAAAATTAACTATAATTATAATAAATAATTAAAACCAACATAGATTCATCTTAATTTTAGATCTACTAACACCCTAGACGTGCAAACCTAATGGATCTAAACTGTTTATTTGAATTTTTGAGTGAAAATTGAAATTTGTTGAAATTGTATCAGGTTCTTTTTATCTTTATAGCACAACCTTTTCATCTGGTTCTTCAAAAAAGTATGTAAAACAGAAAACTACATGATATATCTAATATAAACTACTAATATCTATCCTCCTCTAATCCTTCATCTGGAGTTCAGTATTCAGAAAAATTAAAAAATATAACCCCAAGCACAACCATTACATCGCATTAAAAAGACTAGAAGTATTAAGAGGTGGGGATGGAGCCAGTAGCAGTTCTGATGGCGTTGTTTTATTTGGTGAAATGTATGACCCCAGACACTGAAGTAACTCCTCTTTTCTAGAGAATGTCAACGGTAATATTCTATTCCCTGTAGATGTGATTAAATTCAATGTGTCGGAAATATATGACCAGGATGCGGATGCGCTTCATCTAGTATGCCAGCATTGGAGGATGGAAGCGTGAGTTTCCCTTGATCCAATCAATGGAGACTTTAGAATCTCCATAAACCTCTAAATCATGAATGTTAAGCTAGCCAATAGAGAATAATAAGCCCCATAATGTGATTATTTGGCCCTGTCGTTGGTATTAGTACCTGCCTCCCACCAGAAATGATGATAGCTACCTGATGCAGTGAAAATAAGGGAACCACCTCCACGATGTGAACTGGGACTGGCCCCATTGAAGAAACCAACAAGAAGTTTATGGAAGACTTATTGTAAGGTGATCTCCCACAAATTGAGATGTTGTTTCCATGGAACTATTTCAGAAAAGTAGGATATAATCCCTAGAACAATGTAATTAATGTCCAACTGCTTATGCTCAAAGATCAATCAGTTCCTGCAATGCCAAATGGCTCATATAATAAAGAAGGGTAGGGTGCCAAAGTCCTCTAGATGCTCAAACAAATGTTTAAAACTTGCCACCATAGAAGGTTGTTGCCATTCACCAAAAATCTATAAAGTTTGAAGAATCGAGTTCCAAAATGTTAGTGGCAACAAATCAATCCATTAAAAGATGGTCGATGTCCTCCGAGTGTTTCATACATAGATGGAAGATACCAGACCCGATGAATCCTCTTCATGTTAAAATCTCCTAGGTAAGGATTTTAATGTGTAATGCCAACCAACCAAAACATTTTAACTTTAGTGGAAAATTCCATTTCCAAGACTTATAAAATGAGGTAAGATCCACGGTTGAGTCATAGGAACCAATGATAGATTTGTAGATTACACTGATTGAAATATGGTTCTATTGTACTTGACCAACCCAGCTCATCTTATCCTTCTTGTTTAAGATAAAAATGTTTGCGTCCTCGATCAGCCTAATATATTGGTTCCATTATGTAGCCATACAAACAATGAGTTCTATGCCTTTTGACCGAAGCCAATAATGAATATTAGGTGAAGGAGCTCGAAATGAAGCAATATGAGAAAAAAGAGAAATACTTCTATCATGCAAGTGTTGAAGGATAAGAACAAAGAGAGTGTGCATACCCTGTAGTCATTTGACATAATCTAGACCAACCTATATTCGGGTACCATTCCCAAACTCCCATTTCAATCTCGCAAATAACCAATGTCGATGCCTCATCATAGAATGCCAAATGTAAAAGGGAATAGAAATTTTTTCTTCATCCTTGATCCATATATCAAATTATTTATAAGCCATATACTTACCTATGAGAATGAAGGACCAGATGCCCATGCCAAATAATCCTCTCTAGAGAATTTTGCAAATGAGAGCATGATTAAAGGAAAATGTGCCCAAAATCTCCCATCCTCCTTTGTTGACAACTTTGGCAAGGTGTGACAACTGAATAAGATGTATATTTTCATTATGGTATTTGCCAAGCCATAAAAATCTTTCCAAAATTGCATTGATTTTATGAATAATCTCCATTAGAAACATGAACAAATGCATCCAATATATAGTTAGTGACTGTAGAACAAATTTAATCAAAATGAGCCTACCCCTGATACAGAGCCACCTATAAGTCCAGTGTTTGAATTTATGTTCAAACTTCCTAATATGTTGAAATATTAAAGTCACCTTCCGTGCCTTTGAGCAGAAGAAAGAGTACACAGAGGCAGCAGCAAAGATTCAAGTGCACAGCACTCTGTATTGAAGAATGATGGGAAATTCATAAGAATGAATTTATTGTTGATGGGTTGCAGCCAAGTATTGCAGAGAAGAATTAATTTTGTTATGGGCGAAGTCATTTTTGCAGAGGAATGAAGATTTCCCGTAGATCTGAACTACGGAGCAGCAGAAGTTTATTTAAAACAGTCATTTTGGGCTTTAAAGCCCTCAACAACCAAAATGAATGAAATTGCTTTAAAACAGGCGGAAGACTTAAAATTTATGAAGAGGCCGGACAAGTGGTCCCTACCACTTAAGCACCAAAGCGCAAATCGCAGATCGCAGTTTTGAAGTTTGAGACTGCAGTGTCTTGTTGATGTGGATGTTTGCGATGTGCGATCATCGCACCATCGCAACATCGCAATATTACAATATCACCCTCCGCCCATGCCAGAGTTCTGTTGAAAGTCGCGATGTGTGATTGTCGCGCCATCGCAGATCGCAATATGGAATTTTTTTTATTTTTCCATCGTTCCGCCATCGCAAATCGCAAATGGCCGACTGCGATGTGGTCCCCACTCGTACGTCATGCTATGATAAATTTTTATGTTCGGAAAGCATTTTCCTTTGTAAATTGTTTATTTCTTTATTTTATGGTTTTGTTCCCGCCACGCCATATATAAAGTGAAAAGCCCGTGAGGCTAGTAGAATGAATGTATTGTTTTTTTGTTGTAACCGCTATGTGAGCCTGCAGGCAAGAAAAGCAAAGTAAGAAGAACTAAGCACTGTTTGTGCATTCTTGAGAGACAGAGAGAAGTTTTATTTTGTAGAGCATTGTGTCTGTAGTAGTCCTACTCATATTTGTGAATCCCTCTCTACTGAGGAAGAAATTTGTAATAGTTTTAGTTTGTTTAGATAAAATAGAAGAAAGCATTTTCATGCCATCTCTATCTGCAAGCAAAATTTCGTTTAACTTCTCTGTGTTGTAGAGGGGAGTTTGTTCTCTCAACTTCTGTTGTTTGGAATTATCAATATTCCAACATGGTATCGGAGCTAGTTCAGGCTCTTTGAAGGGTTCAAAGAAGCTGAAGAAGAAGAAGACTTGCTGCAGCATTTTCTCCAGCAGCGTGAAAGCTCAACAGAAGTCAAAGTTCAGGTATTTCTCAAAGATAACAGAGCTATAGTTTTTGTTTAAAAGAGTTTATTCCTTCAGGAAAAGGAAAGACAGTTTGTTTAAGTTTAGAAGTTTAGTCCAAGAGCAATGGCTGGACCAAGCACAGGAATGAACATTGGAAATGTTCAGCTTCCACAATTTAATGGAAAGAACCATGATTATTGGGCCATTACCATGAGAGCCCTATTTGTTTCACAAGACTTATGGGAATTTGTAGAATATGGTTTTGCTGAACCAGCTGATGAGCAGGCTTTTAATGCCTTAACTCAATCAGAGAAGGACTTATTGAAGAGAAATAGGAAGAAAGATGCTAAGGCTCTCTTCTTATTGTATCAAGCAGTAAATGAGAGTGTGTTTCCAAGGATAGCAGCAGCCCAAAGATCCAAGGAGGCATGGGAAACTCTGAAGGTAGCCTATCAAGGTGTGGAGAAAGTTAAAACAGCAAAGCTTCAGTTGCTGAGAAGAGATTTTGAAACTCTTTGTATGAAAGAGTCAGACAGTGTAGACACATTTTTTACACATGTGATTGGGATTGTAAATCAGATAAGATCCCATGGAGAAACTCTTGAAGAAAGAAGGATTGTGGAGAAACTTTTGAGAAGCTTACCCTCAAAGTTTGATGTTATTTTTACCACCATAGAAGAGACCAAAGATCTCTCAAAGTTCACAGTAGATGAACTTCATGCCTCACTGATAACTCATGAACAGAGATTGAGCAGAGATGAACATTCATCTCTTGAGCACGCCTTCAAGACCCAGATGCCTTCAGGAAGAGGAAGAGGTCAAGGAAAAGGAAGAGGAAGAGGCAGAAACCAGAACAGAGGTGGAAGGAACAACCCTTCACATTCACATGGAAGGAGCAATAGTCAAAATCAAAACCACCGCCAATGCAACATCCAACAAGGTGGACATCAACATCAACATGCTCATGGATAGAGGTATGACAAATCCAATGTCCAGTGTCATTATTGCAAGAAATATGGGCACTATGCCAATGAATGTAGTATATGCCAAAATGATGTGGAAATGAGCAACACACAAGAGGAAAACAAACATTAAAAGTAATGAAAAATGACAGAGAAGGACAATATTCCTTAGATTCGATGAGACCATATGACTGAACAAAGCATACTGTTAAGCAACGAGACAGGCGGTCACCCAAGGGAGCGAGACTGGTGCAATTTAAGAGTCCCCCAGGCAGACAGAAGATTGGGCAGAACAGAGGCTTACCGATGTGTATTATGTTCCAGGTCTGAAATGTAATCTTTTGAGCGTTGGGCATCTCGTAAACAAAGGTTACAATGTAATTTTCAAAGATGATGTGTGCACAATAAAAGATATTCCTCCAAGAAAGAAAATCATTGCTGAAATCCAAATGACCAGCAATAGAATGTTTTCGCTCAAGCTCAATATTGACTTGAAGCAAAAAGGAAAGAATGTAGCAGCTGTAACTCAAGAAGCCTTTGAAAAGGAGGCAAAAGATGAAAATTGGTTATGGCACTTGAGATTTGGACATCTCAATTTTGGAGGATTAAATTTGCTGCATAGAAAAGGAATGGTAAGGGGTTTACCATTGATTGAGAAACCTGACAGCCTATGTGAAGGCTGCATCTTGGGAAAGCAACACAGAGAAAATTTTCCATCAGGGAAAAGCATAAGGGCGAAAGCACCCTTAGAGATCATTCACTCAGATTTATGTGGGCCGATGCAGACAACATCAGTTTCAGGCAGCAACTACATGCTGACCTTCATAGATGATTTCACAAGAAAAGTGTGGGTTTATTTCCTAAAATATAAGAGTGAAGTCTTTCAGAAATTTTTCCACTTTAAAGCTCTTGTAGAGAAACAGAGTGGGCAGTATATTAAAGTTCTCAGAATCGATAAGAGATGATAATATATATCAAAGGAATTTCTGCATTTTTGCAGAGAGAACAGCATACACAAGCAGTTTACCACAAGGTACACACCGCAACAGAATGGAGTTGCTGAAAGGAAGAATCGAACCATAATGGAAATGGTGAGAAGTATGTTGAAGGCAAAACACTTGTCGAATGAGTACTGGGAAGAAGAAGAAAACTGTGTTATGTATATTTTAAATAAATTTCCTACAAAAGTTGTGATGAACAAAGTTCTAGAAGAAGCATGGAGTGGTAGAAAACAGGGAGTCACCCACATGAGAATTTTTGGATGTGTTGCTTATGTACACATTCCAGATAAGTTGAGAAAGAAGTTGGATAGTAAGGGGGAGAAGTGCATTTTTCTTGGATATTGTGAAGATTCCAAAGGCTACAGACTAGATAACCCATCCACAAAAAGGTTTGTGATAAGCAGAGATGTGAAATTTATTGAAGAGGAAGCATGGGATGGAAGCATTGAGAAAACAGTCAATGTTAAAAGCTGTTTATCTCATGATGAAGATGAGGAAGATGTGGTTGAAATTAACAACTCATCGGTAGCACAACCTCCACCAACACAAGGACAGCAAGGGACACCTCAAGCAGCACCGAGAACACCCTTGAGAAGAAGCAGGAGTGCATCTCCAAGCACACCACATGGAGCAGAATTGAGTGCTTCATCAAGCACAAGTACACCAAGCGAAAGAGGAACAAAGTTCAGAAGTCTTAGAGAAATTTATGAGCAAGGAGAAGCAAATGAAGGTATGAACTCCTTATTTGCTTTGTATTGTCAAGTTGATGATCCTATTCATTTTGAAGATGCTATTAAAGATAGAAA
The DNA here is from genome assembly GCA_034641835.2 of Pinus albicaulis. NCBI lineage: Eukaryota > Viridiplantae > Streptophyta > Pinopsida > Pinales > Pinaceae > Pinus > Pinus albicaulis. Next base: position 1,332,406,556 of record CM076583.1, read on the forward strand.
ATGGATAGAAGCTATGGATGATGAAATTAAAGCCATAGAGAAGAACAAAACATGGGATTTGGTTGATCTCCCAGAAGGTAAAGAAGTCATTGGAGTTAAATGGGTCTATAAGACCAAAAGCAATGTTGAAGGAAAAATAGAAAGACACAAGGCCAAACTTGTTGTCAAGGGATACAAGCAGAAGCATGGGATTGATTATGAAGAAAATTTTGCACCAGTTGCAAGAATGGAGACAGTAAGAGCAGTGTTGTCCATAGCAGCACAAAACAAATGGAAAGTATACCAAATGGATGTAAAATCTGCATTTTTAAATGGAATTCTAATGGAAGAGGTATATGTTGAACAACCTCTTGGATATGAGAAGAAAGGCCAAGAGCATAAGGTCTGCAAATTGAAGAAAGCTCTTTATGGGCTGAAGCAAGCTCCAAGAGCATGGTATAGTAGGATAGACTTCCATTCACCTGGAAAATGGATTTCAAAGAAGTGAGAGAGAACCTACCCCACATCAAAGAAGATGAAGAGGCTATTGTTGTTTTATATGTTGATGATTTAATTTTTACAGGTAATGATGATTACCTTGTTGAAAATTTTAAAACAGTCATGAAAAATGAATTTGAAATGACTGACATGGGTTTGTTGAGATACTTCTTGGGAATAGAAGTAGAGCAAGGTGAGAAAGGGATTTTTATATCCCAAGCAAAGTATGTGAATCAAGTTTTAGAAAGATTTAATATGCAGGAGTGCAAAGCTGCAATTACTCCCACAGTAATGGGATTGAAGTTGAGAAAAGATGACAGCAGCAAGGATTTTGATCCAAGTCTATATAAAAGCATAGTTGGCAGCCTCATGTATTTGACTGCAACTAGGCCGGATATTATGCATGCTGTTAGTTTAATTTCCAGATTTATGGAGAAGCCAAAAGAAGCACATTGGCAAGCAGCAAAGAGAATTATGAGGTATGTGAAAGGAACAAAAAGATTTGGTATTTTGTATACAACTTCAGAAAATTCAGAATTAGTTGGATACACTGACAGTGATTGGGCTGGAAGTGTAGATGATCAGAAGAGCACTTCCGGTTATGTTTTTCATATGGGTTCAGGAGCCATTTCATGGGCTTCTAAGAAACAGCCTATTGTAGCATTATCTACAGCAGAGGCAGAATATGTGGCAGCTACAGCAGCAGCATGTCAAGCAATTTGGATGAGAATAATGTTGAGAAATTTATGCCAAGAACAGGTAAAAGGGACAGTGATTTACTGTGACAATAGCTCAGCTATTGCATTGTCAAAGAATTATGTGTTTCACAAAAGAACGAAGCACATAGATACAAAGTTTCATTATATAAGAGAATTGGTGAACAATGGAGAAATTATTTTACAGCATTGTAAAACAGAGGAGCAATATGTAGATATTCTAACAAAGCCATTGGGGCAGAAAACATTTGAATTTTTGAGAAAATGTTTGGGTTTGATGGATAACCCAGCAGTTGACTTTAAGGGGGAGTGTTGAAATATTAAAGTCACCTGTCGTGCCTTTGAGCAGAAGAAAGAGTACACAGAGGCAGCAGCAAATATTTGAGTGCACAGCACTCTATATTGAAGAATGATGGGAAATCCGTAAGAATGAATTTATTGTTGATGGGCTGCAGCCAAGTATTGCAGAGAAGAATTAATTTTGTTATGGGTGAAGTCATTTTTGCAGAGGAATGAAGATTTCCCGTAGATCTGAACTACGGAGCAGCAGAAGTTTATTTAAAACAGTCATTTTGGGATTTAAAGCCCTTAACAACCAAAATGAATGAAATTGCTTTAAAACAGGCGGAAGACTTAAAAGTTATGAAGAGGCCGGACAAGTGGTCCCTACCACTTAAGCACCAAAGCGAAAATCGCAGATCGTAGTTTTGAAGTTTGAGACTGTAGTGTCTTGTTGATGTGGATGTTTGCGATGTGCGATCATCGCAACATCGCAATATTACAATATCACTTTCCGCCCATGCCAGAGTTCCGTTGAAAGTTGCGATGTGCGACCGTCGCGCCATCGCACGATCGCACCATCGCATGTTACAAGTGTCCCACTATATGTTCTGTCATTTGAAGGTTGTGATATGCGATGCGATCGCGCCATCGCAGATCACAATATTGCATTTTTTTATTGTTCCGCCATCGCAAATCGCAAATGGCCGACTGCGATGTGGTCCCCACTCGTACGTCACGCTATGATAAATTTTTATGTTCGGAAAGCATTTTCCTTTGTAAATTGTTTATTTCTTTATTTTATGGTTTTGTTCCCGCCACGCCATATATAAAGTGAAAAGCCCGTGAGGCTAGTAGAATGAATGTATTGTTTTGTTGTTGTAACCACTGTGTGAGCCCGCAGGCAAGAAAAGCACAATAAGAAGAACTAAGCACTGTTTGTGTGTTCTTGAGAGACAGAGAGAAGTTTTATTTTGTAGAGCACTGTGTCTGTAGCAGTCCTACTCATATTTGTGAATCCCTCTCTACTGAGGAACAAATTTGTAATAGTTTTAGTTTGTTTAAATAAAATAGAAGAAAGCATTTTCATGCCATCTCTGTCTGCAAGCAAAATTTCGTTTTAACTTCTCTGTGTTGTAGAGGGGAGTTTATTCTCTCCACTTCTATTGTTTGGAATTATCAATATTCCAACATAATAATCTAGCTCCAAACCATGTTTTTGTATGGATTGGCTTAATATGGAAAACAGTATATTGAAAGGCAAAGTCCAAAGACCGCGCAAAAATCCCAAAAAGACCACATATCAAATCAATTGTGCTCTTGTTCACATGTTTGGTAATCAATTCAATTTTGCTAGATTTCATGATGAGTCCTGTGGAAGATAAAAAAAGATGTTAATATCTGATGAAAATGTCACCATTATGGGAAATTAGCATGTCCCCCAAACAAGAGGTCGTCAACAAACATCAAATGAGAGATGCATATCTGTCTAGTCATCTTTATACCCACTATCAACCCTCTATCTTTGTGGTTTGTAATCCTTTTGCCGAGTGCTTCCATAACCAATATAAATAAAATAGGTGAAAGAGCACAACTCTGACGCAATCCCATGCAGGCTCTGAAGAAGGTAGTGGGTAGACCGTTGATAATTACAATGAAGCTGACTGAAGTCACACAAGCCATAATACAGTTGACATTCGTCAAGTTGAGGCCGATTTTTAAAAGGATCATTCTCATAAATTCTCAGTCGACGTTGTCGAATGCCTTATTGACATCGATCTTCATGGGACAGGCAGAGAGTCCCTTGGCCTTAATAGAATGTATGCATTCATGTGCGATGGCCACTAGGTATTGGATCTGACACCCTTGTAAGAACCCGAATTGCTTCGGGGAAATTTGATCAGTAAGATATGAATGAAATCTGAGAGAAATGAGATTAAAGATTAATTTATAAACAATGTTGCAGAGGGATATAAGACGATAGTCCTGAAATAAATCTAGATTCTTCATTTTTGGGATTAAAGCGATAAAGGAAGCATTGATGGCACCCATAATGCTTCCTTTAGTCCTGGATTCTTCCACAACATTGAGTAAATCAGAGCACATAAGCTCAAAAAATGGATATATATCTCAACCCACAAGTTATCCAGTTGAGGGCTTTTACCCTTAGCGCGAGCATGAAGAACAATGTGAATTTCCTTAATCGTCACAGGTTTTCCCAACATGTTATTGTCTGGCTCCTGTAGCATAGTGGGCATATGAGTGATAAATTCCATCTGATCTCTTTCAGCATAGAGCATAGAAGTCTTTGAAGTGATGATAGGCAACCTTTTCAATATCTGATTGAGAAGTATGAATGGAATTCCCCTCTAGACATATTAGAAATTTTGTAAATTTTTACTCCGCTAAGGTTTGTTATTTGAATTTTTGAGTGAAAATTGGAATTTGTTGAAATTGTATAAAGTTGTTTCCATCTTTATAGCAGAGAGGAATTTCTTTCTAATATTGAAATTAGAAAATTTGTAGATTTTTAGTTTGCTAGGGTTTGTTATTTGAATTTCTGAGTGAAAATTGGAATTTGTTGAAATTGTATAAAGTTGTCTTTATCTTTATAGCATTTAGGAATTTCTTTTTAATATTGAAATTAGGAAATTAACTTGTAATTAGCACAAAAATTTTGATTCCAAAATATTATCAAAATCTATAATTACGCCGAAGGCGTTCTATGATGATGCTTTACCTTACATCATTCTTCCCACATTTGTCTTCCGCCACCTGTAAAATACTTTATTTTAATAATATTTCTTTATCTCCGTGCATAATTGCAAAAAAGACAGGTTAACACGAGCAGGAAGAACGCTCGCAAAGGAGAAATTTTAGGGTTTTCGGGGCCCGAGGTTAAAAACACCTTCATTAGCCATCTCGACAAGAGCCTTCGTGAACATGGATTGTGGTCGTTTCTTGACAGGGTTGAACTAGAGGCCAGACACAACTTCATGTCTCAAATCGAAGCCACTATTCAAGTGGCGTCTGTGGCTTCTAGTAGTTCAACGGTACACAATTTTATGTGTTTATACTTCTTTTATTTCAATCTCAGTTTGTAGATGAGAATCATATCGAAATTTTTCTTACGGTGGAAATGTGGACATTGCAGCCGCCTCTCCAGTTGCCAGAGTTAAACATCTACTCTCCCTTTTCAAATTTTCCAAAGTCCATAGGATAGCTTAAGTACCTTGAAAATATTTTTGTGGATTATGGTGAGATTGTCCAACTCAAAGCTATCTACTCCTCGATTTCAAACTATCTGAAATCCAAGACTGTCCAACTCAAAACATTGCCGAAGGAATATTGTTATATGCGCTCTTTGAAATAATTGGCCTTAAGACATTTCACAAGAATGAGATGGTTGCCTGGTTCCTTGGGAAAGCTAACAAATCTTCAGCACATCGATTTTTCTTGTGCTACCAGTTTGGAGATGTTGTTTGATTCAATCGGAAGGCTAGCAAACCTCTAGTCCATCAGATTGTCTTATTGTTCCCGCTTGGCTATGCTACCTGATTCCATCAGAAGGCTAGCAAACCTCCAGTCCATCAATTTGTCTTATTGTTCCCGCTTGGAAATGCTTCCCAATTCTTTTTGGAATTTGACTCGACTCAAACTTATTTCTTTGACGGGATGCAAGAATGTGACCATTTCCAACGAGACACTTGGAAATGTTACCACGCTGGATTTTTTGAATATTTCATGTTGTCCTAAGGTGAAAGGATGGCCTCCCCAAGTCACACATCAACGATTTCTAGAAAAAATATATTTGGTTGATGCTAAGTTAAAATAATTTCCAAGTGGTATTGGAGATATATGCAACTTAGAGGTTCTGCATTTAGGGTACCATTTGTTGGACGTGTTGCCATTTTCCCTTAGTTCTCTCAAAAACTTGAAGGTTTTGTGGGTGAGAAATTGTCCTGGACTGAAATGCTTGCCCGATACCTTTGGACGGTTGACTCAACTGACATGGTTGACCTTGGAATATTGTGGGATACAAATATTATGACAGGATGTTCTCCTGCTAAAAAATCTGGAATATTTTTGGACAGCATATTGTCCATTGGGCGAACTTCCATTTAAAACAGTAGAACGAGAAAGAGAAACAGTAGCAGCATCGAATGACTTGCACGTATCCAATGGAAAATGTAGGTTTGGCTTCGAGATGCTCTGGGAATTTGAACTAGTTCGAGTACAAATAAGGGAGGTAACCTTTCCTGAAGGATTTTTCCGAAACTTTCAACAACTTCACTTGTTTGGCTGTAAGAAATTGAGGCAAATAGGAAGGCTTTGTGGAACGGAAAAACTTATTTATCTCACGATTTGTGACTGCGAAAAAGTAGAGGATCTCACCTCACCTATCTTCAAACATGCACATCTTTGGAGTACTTTCCGGTCAATAGATGTAGCAAACTCAAGAACATACAAGCATTGGGACACCTCCCAAAGCTTAGAGGACTAAATGTTTATGATTGTGATGAGATAGAAGAGTTGCCATCTCTAGGACATCTGACCATTAGGGGAGTTTTGAGGTCTAAAATGGGCCTCCTAAGGAAATTATAAAATAATGGTGGAAATACTAAAATAATTTTAGATTACATCATCAAATTTTAGAGGGAAAAAAGAATAAAATAATAATAAATAATAAAACTGCTTTTTCAGCTTATCTCCCTAAGTTTTTACTCAAATTTCGAGAAGAAACACTCGTTGGATGCATGATTTAATTCCTCATCCAAGGAGTACCCATGTTGCATACTTTTGATGGACCCTGCTACATGAAAAATGTGATTGCAATGATGTTTTTCATGTATTTCTCATTTTTCGTGTAGCAGAGTCTATCAGAAGTATGCAACATGGGTACTCCTTGGATGAAGAATTAAATTTTGCATCCAACAAGTACTCCTACTCGAAATTTGAGTAAAAACTTAGAGAGATAAGTTGAAAATACGAGTTGAAAAGTTATTTTACTATTTTATTATTTTTTATTCTTTTTACTTTTTTACTCCATAAATAGTGAATCATCCCCCATGGTTGACATCATCATCTTCAATCCTATTGGTTCTTATAAAATTTATTTTGGTTGTACATTTTTCTTAGGAGGCCCATTTTAGACCTCAAAATTCCCCTAATGATCTTTGTATTCATTAGGGGTATTTGGATGCAGTAAACTCAAGACCATACAAGGGTTGGAACACCTCCCTAAGCTTGGAAATCTATTTCTTGACCATCTCGCTGATATAGAAGAGTTACCAGTTTTGGAAAATTTGTGGTGGTTGTGGGTTAAGGCATGTCCCAAGTTCAAGTGCATACAAGGGTTGGAGCAACACACATAGCATTTTATTTAGAAGTTGTGAAATGTGGTGAGATAGGCAAGGTGTGGAACATTTAATTTCGTTGCGAACACTTGGTGTGAGACACTGCCCCAAACTGCAGTGGCGCGGGAGAGTACTGGAGCAGTTGCGCCAACAGGCGATTGAAGGAACGATTCACATATGTAAAATAAATCAAAATAAAGAGGTTGTGGTATGCTATTTGTGGAGCAAGAGAATCATGTGACGGGCATAGAAAAACAAAAAAAATCAAGACCATGGTATATATTATGTTAAGCCTGATTGAATTTCTCTATTTGTTTTCGCGACCTTGATTTTGGTTGGGTGAACTTGTTTTATCTGTCCACACACCATAAATAAGTTAGCACCACTTATGTCATCTCATTCTAACACAAAGGAGGGTTTTAAGACAATATTTAAGAAATTTTTTTGGGTAAATTGTCTTCACTTGAAACAAAAGAAAACTTGTGTATTGTCTTAAATATTGTTTTTAAGCGGGTGTATCAAATTAAATTTTCTTAAAATTAAATTTTCTTAAAATTAAAATATCTTAAAATATTGTCTCTATAAAGACAATATATAACACAAGCATTTTTGTCTCTCCAGAGACAATTTCATTTTTGTCTCTCTTCAGACAATTTCATTTTTGTCTCTCTAGAGACAATAGTTGGAATTAAAGACATATTGTCTTTAAAAAGACGATGTCATTGTTCCTAACTATTCTCTAGAGACAATAAAAAAATACATTCAAAGATAATACAACATCACTTTTGTCACTTTAGAGATAATATAAAATAATAAATCTAGAAAAATATCTCACCATTGAAATAAATTAGTCGTCATTCTATTATGAAGTTTTACCTCACGACATTGTTCTTAGATTTGTCGTCCACCGCCTATAAAATTAATTATTTTAATACTATTTATTTTTGTCTAGCCCGCGACGAGCCATCGCCGAGCCATCATTGAGCCATGTGGATTTTTGGGACCTGCCAACTGTTCGGAGGACTTGTGACAATTGTTCGATCTCTCTGTTCATGTTGAAATCTTGTTTGGGTTGTGGGTGGAACGTCGAGTGACTTGGATTAGTATGCATGTGAAGCATTGAAATTTGTTGTGTTGCTTGGCCCTTAGAACTAAAATTTTTGTGGGACCGTGAAGTTTTGAAATTTGTTGTATTGCTTGGCCCTTAGAACTAAAAGTTTTGTGGGACCGTGAAGCATGGTAAAGGCATAGAGGTGTAGTCGTAGGTGGGAGGTGTGTCTTGTTTTTTTGGTGATTTGTGGTGGACTGTTCTTGTATTTAATGGTTGTGACAGACTGTTTCGGACAATCTCTACTTGTTAGTTTTCTTTTTGCAATGTGATTATTGTCACATCGAAACCGAAGGGACATATATGTGTGTGTGTGTGTCGGAGTGAAGAATTTATGTGTGGCGATGTTTGGTTCTGTGAACGCTAGTGAAAAGCGTGGATAGCTCAGTTGGGAGCACAATATAAGTGTGGTGTGGCGATCAGACTCCTCATGTTCATGTGGTGAGCTACACACGTTGTATGTGTTGGAATATGCGTTGACCAGAGTCGTGGAGTGTCGTTGCTCGGCCTGGTGATGGAGGAAATCTTATCTTCTTTGATACAATGGTGGATAAGCATTATTTATTTGTTGCAATTGCTACATTGAATGTTGTGCAAAGGTTTTATTGAACCTATTGCACTACAGGAAAGCGCTATTTGTTGGAGTACTGCGAGGTTGAGGCCCACGTTGTGTTTTCCAAATGGATTGTGGATGCGTGTTGTTATGTGGATATAGAAGGAACCCTTGCAGACATAATGATCTATTGTTATGTTGTGAGATTTCTCTCAGGGTGTGCAAGCCATCACCGAGCAAGGCCTTCTTCTGAATTTGCACCAAACATCGCTTTCTTCTGAATTCATTCATGGGTAGCTCTAGAAAGTAAAAAAAATGTTGTTTGGACATTGATAAATTTTGAAAAACATGTCCCTCATTATTTGTGGCTAGAAAATCTCATTAATCTTCATAAACATGGAAACATTTCTTTGGGCACTTCAAAAAAGATTAGAGGTAGTGCTTTTCATCATCAGTGGCTTCGAATGTTTCATTAATCTTCAAAAAATGCAAAAAATTATTTGGGCATTTGAGAAAATATAAAGGGGAAATGTTTATTGTTTTCTGTAGGCTTCAAGTTTTTATTTTGTTGACAATATTAATTATTTTCAAGTTGTTTCTTCAGTTTTTGTGTGAAAACCTTCCATGGAGAACTTTTCAAACAATTTTGGCACTGCTTTTCACCTTGCAATTCCATACAATTTCATGGATTGTTCAAAACACTTGGTTACCTTCCATGGAGAACTTTTGAAACAGTTTTGGCCCTGCTTTTCACTTTGTGATGTCATGAGATTCCATGGATTGTGAAAAACATTTGGTTTCTTCTCTTCTGCTATAGATTGACATGGTATATGGTATGTTATCTGAAAAGATGGACACCCCAACGTCCAAGCACTTTTTGGGAAGCTTTTGAGTCCCCTCTCTCACATTAAAAGGCATATATTGTTAAGCTTTGAGTTGGGTATTTTATGGTTTGGTTGTATTCTTGAACTTTTCTACTGATGAGATCTTAATCTTTAAATGGCTTTCAGGTCCTCACAAGATATGACTTTGCCTATGCTGCAAAGGATATTGTTTAGGGCACACCCTTTTCCTAGAAGATTTCCACCAAAAGAATATGATATGGACTATTTTAATGTGAAACCATTCCTTATACATGAACTACTTATGGGTCAGATCTTTGAATTCCTTACATGCAAAGCTTTGAACTTTACGAAATGTTGAGTTGAAAGTGCACGGATCTAACAATATTTCAGCTATACATAGTGTTTAGGTATTTTTGAAGCAAGAGGATGCTATGCTTCGCATATTTCAAAGCTATTCAAGTTTTGGTGGATGATTATGGTTTGATCCAGGTCCAAGAAATGGAATTATGGCTCTGGTAGTTAGATAAGTCCTGATCATTCTTTCATAAAGATATTTGAAATTTATACCACACATATGGATTTCAACCATATATAAAATCTGAAAAGAGATGAATATGAGTTTAAACAACTAATGGACATTTTTTTTAGATTCTACAGTTGAAAATGCAAATAAAATTGATCTAATAGCATTTTACTTAAATTTTATTTGTGCTTACTTCCATATTCCCAGTATAGGCGTTTCTTTGCACCGCTGGGTGAAAACGCTAGTTAAATAAAATTCAAGAATTCATTTTCATTATCCATTTCCATAGAATTAATAAATCTGCCAGGAAATTAAAAACTGCTGATCACTGAGTAAACTGTTACATTAAATATACGTAAAACTTTGTTCCGCTGAATACAGATGTTTCGACGAATAGAATACAAAATTTGCTCTGTAATTTCAAAATTTGAATACTTTTCTTATCAAAATCCTCCAATTCCGCCCACTTGATTCTTGGAAAGGGACTTCTACTGAATCCGATCAAATTGGTGGACGATCAGGCACATTGGATACGCGAATAGACTACTTCCCTTCAATATGTGGAAATTTTTTCTCTGACAAATAGTCATATTCCACGTTGGACGGAGGGGAGGAGAGACGACACGGGCAGGCGTTGCCGACGTTGGCATCGTCTGGAGGAGAGAGCATGAGATGTCATGTGAATTGAAGAAAGAAAGAATTTTTAAAGTCCACGAGGCTAAAAATAGCCTATGGGACAGATTGCTTCTCTATCTGGCTCTTGTATTCGGCCCTTTTCCTGTGAAGTTTTACAATGACCACTCCCAGCTTATCGACCAACTCTTTGCTGAATAAATTATCCCAAGAATTAGCTGCCAGAATACCTGCATAGTTTTCCCTGATGTCTTTGAAGGCCTCACATTCTAAAATGAAATGTTTTTATGTTTCCACTTTTCCGGAGGAGCAAAAAATACATACTATTTCTTCCCACATTTCTTTTGGCCTTTTCCAGCGCCCTGTTTCACAACGAAGTTGATGAGAATTAGTCCTTAATTGAGCAATAAGAATTTTAGATCTCCAAGAAATATTAGCCCCTATGTACGCCTTTTGTTGATGGTTATGCGTGGGGTTAAACTCTTCAATGTAGTAATTCTTCTTTCTCTCTAGCTCTTTCATCCAAGAATGTTTGTGGAATTTATCCATAACAAAAAAATTTATCTCTTTACTGTTTGTAGGACACATGCTCAAGCAAATACCCCATTTACAAAACCATTTGTTATTTTGCCGCATCCAAGTCTTCTGTCTTTTGTACAATCTATCACTAATCACAACCTTAGGCCATCTAACCTCTTCCATTTGCTCAATTTTTTTCAGATACCTTATGACTCGCACCATAGCAATTGCTTCAATAGGAGCAGCCCCTGTTTCACTTAGCAGTATAGCATAAGGAACTGCACTTTTAATTTTGAATTTGTTTGTAATCAAATGTTTCTGAATTTTCTCAATTTGTTTCCACTGCATCTTGGTTGTGCTGCTGGCCCACAGTTCACAACCGTAGAGAATCACCAGAATCACTAGAAGCCCAAAAAGAGTTAGAGTGGTTTTCCAGTCCCACAACTTTGCCTCTCTACACCTGTTTTGAAGAGCATAAAATGCTTTCCAACCCCCTAAAGTTCTTTTCTTTCTACAACCATCCCAACTTAAATTTCTATTGAAGTCAATTCCGAGGTATTTGTATTCTGCAACTTCTTCCAGAATGTTGCCTTCAAAATAGAACTTATGTTGGTTATGCTTTCTTTTGTTAGAGAAAACCACTACATTCGTTTTGCTAATATTGACTTGCATCCCAACCCTTCTACAAAAATGCTCAAGGGAACGTAAATGCTCTTGCAAACCAAGAGCCGAATTAGCAATCAATATAAGGTCATCTGCGTACAAAAGAAGCCTGATAACAAACTTGCCCAAATGGATACCGTCACCCCCTTGCGAATTTAGCCACTCTTCAAGCTTGTCAATATATAACCCAAAAAGGGTAGGAGATAATGGGCAGCCTTGCTTGACCCCAATATCGCTTTCAACGATATTTAGATGTCATGAATCTCGCTGGACACACGCCCATATTAGCTGTATCTTACGATACAATCTGTAAAGATAGGTTTGCCACGTCAGGTTTGCTGTTGGCAATGATGGTGACACTTGTTGCATTCCTTACGGCTCCTCCACTCCATTCTTGGATGGCATGGCACATTTTTTGGTGGGTATTTTATTCTACTGCATGCTCCGCTGGAAACATGGGGTTTTTAATTATCGAAACGGAAAGAGAGTGAAGTCATGCATCCTGACAAGGAAACCTCTAAACAAACCTACGCAATATTACCTTCAATTCACATGAAAGATATTGCTTTCATTCAAATCAAGAATATTGCTTCCATTTCTTTATTTTTCTCCTTTTAAATAATTGTAAAAATAAAAATTAACTAAATTATTTTATCAAATGGAGGTTAGAGCTTTCATTACTTCATTTCTCTCGTGAGTATATTAGAATTTTAGAATTTTATGAAATGGAGGATAGAGCTTTCATTGTTTCATTTTTCTTTAGTATTTTTTAGATCATTGTAATTAGCAGTTGTTCTAAAAAGTGTAAAGAGAAATTGATAGGATTGTTAAATTGTGATAATTTCAAAGATATGTATAATTGAATTCAACATCCCAATATTATCATTAATAATTAAATTAAAATTATAAATCCCTATTCCAAAATAAATACACATGCCTATATAATTAAATATTGTTAAGAACTATCAATCTAGTAATTAAATTGAATGGCTCTGCAAGTGAGAACCTGGAGAGTGTATACACACTCATACGCACATTAACTATTGAGTCAGATGAGCCTTAATTATATAGGCTTTCAAATTAATGTGATGGTTTCAACCACTCTCTGGATATTAGGATATGAAGTCTAAGATTAGAATCTCAATCCTATCTTCATCATAACAACAATCTAATTATGGCTTTCTCCATTACTTCCAACACTCCCCCTTGATGGAGAAATGGTACTGAACAATAACATATGCCTGCTGGTCTAGTCTCAGCTAGGCTTACAATAAAAAACATGAAAAACTTGGTAACAGAGGTTTTCATTTTGGTCTTTATGCTCGTGACTCCATACTTGTTCATTCCAAGGTGAGGTTTCATCTTCACTTTCCTCGTCGTGAGGTAGTGATGTATTTGCACCTCATTTCTTCCCCAGTGATGGAAAGCTTGAACGCTTATCTTCATCCTTCTCAAAGTTATGACATACTTAATAGGAGAATGTTTTCTCTCACTATTTTCGGTGTCACGCATGTGAACTTCCACAAATTTGTCTTGAACAATTTGTTCATCTTTGCATCCTTCATGCAGATCAACTCGTGACTCTTCAATATCAGGATCTTGCACACCAGATTGTGCCTCTTGTTTCTCGTGGTCTTCAACAGAACCACATTGCTTTTCTAAAAAAATGCTACCCATGCTACCCAAGCTAAGGCCTCTAAATGTCCACATGAGAAAATCATCATCATCATCAGAATCAAACATATCTAAAAATATAGACATGTTGTTAAAAGTCCATTTTATCTGGTTTTGTCTTACTTCTAGATTTCAACTCCACTCGATTCTCTAATGAGCTCCAACAACCCCGTTACCACATAGGCGGCAAACCTCCCTTTGCCAGCTCTTCAACAGCAGAACCTTGTAGATTATGGCTTCTATGCCACGCAAGTCTTAGTGCCCTCGGCTCTTGCGACGAGCAACAAACGACCTCTCAACAATCTGGCAACACTATCAATGTCTAATTATGATGCATGTAGTTAACAATTTCTCATATGACACATATTTCTGAAAATGGGTTCAAATCAGCAAAAAACTTTTGCATTTTCGTTGTGGCATATAATAAATTAGAAGAAAATTTACCCAATTGATTTTGGGATCTCCACAACCTGCAACTTCTATGATTTTTCAAACAATAAAATTTCAAAATAAATCTGCTGGATCACACAAGCAAACTCGTCCTTTGCGCCACACTTTACGATGCTTTATGATTTTCAATATGACCAGTCCAATAAGTTTTGCCCATCCGAGACGTTGACCCTGACCTTATCCTATGTTTCACACAACTTGTTCCAAACAATATAAATAAGAAAGTGGACGATGATCCAAATAATATGGATTTAACAGTTCGTGCAAGGAAGGAGATCCTGAAGCTACGAACAAAGCATCGATTGCAATGGAGATACCCTATGTTGATGCTATGCTTGGACGGCTGCTTCATACAAAATGTATTGACAAATCTGCGTGGGAAAGGACTCCCCGTAGCTGAGGAGAGGAGGTGTTATGACCCTATATTGGATCTGGCTCGACCACTCACGGATTCAGCATGATCCATGCAGCTACGTCCAACAGTGCTAGATTGGGGAACAATCTAGTCAATCCAATCTACAGCGCACTCCGACAGCACAACTATCCGGCTAGAACAGAGCGGAATTCAGAGGTCGGGTCCGCGCTTCCACAGTGACTGTGTTTCGAGGAAATTCATGGAGGTTCTCTTCTTGGCAGCATTCACGCAGGAATGGCAAGCTCGATAGACACAGAAACAATAATTGTTGCTTTGTCAGTGCGCTTCTTTGTATGCGCGGAATTGAGACCGCTGAGGGAGCTCAGAACATAGTGGTCACGCGATCGAGTGTACCCGGCGCCAATCAACCCGAGGCTCCTGCTCTGCGTTAGCTAAGGAGAGGATTTCTGACAAGTGGCAATGCTCCACCAGCACTCCAGCATTCAGGCAGAGAGGGCTCAATGAACACAAAGAATATTGAATGTGGAAGTGCAGGCTCGGCCTCAATTAACTAATTTGATGGATTCAGCAGCGGACACGCCAAGCATAGCCTTCTACAGCAGCAGCAACCTTCCTCGGCTTCTAAGGACAACACAAAACACCAAGACTCTGATCTAGTGCTCCGATACCATGTTAAGAACTGTCAATCTATTAATTAAATTGAAGGGCTCTCCAGGTGAGAACCTGGAGAGTGTATACACACTCATACACACACTAACTATTGAGTCAGATGAGCCTTAATTATATAGGCTTTCACACTAATGGGATGGTTTCAACCACTCCTTGGATATTAGGATATGAGATCTAAGATTAGAATCTCAATCCTATCTTCATCATAATAACAATCTAATTATGGCTTTCTCCATTACTTCCAACACTCCCCCTTAATGGAGAAAGGGTACAGAACAATAACATACGCCTGTTGGTCTAATCTCAGCTAGACTTACAATAAAAAACATGAAAAACTTGGTAACAGAGGTTTTCACTTTGGTCTTTATGCTCGTGACTCCATACTTGTTCATTCTGAGGTGAGGTTTCATCTTCATTTTCCTCGCCGTGAGGTAGTGATGTACTTGCACCTCATTTCTTCCCTAGTGATGGAAAGCTTGAATGCTTATCTTCGTCCTTCTCAAAGTTATGACATACTTAATAGGAGAATGCTTTCTAATATCAATTTATATTAATTTAAAAAATAATTTGAATCACGAAAATATGTTTAAACAAATTATTATATAAAAAAATTAGCATGCAAAATAAAGGAAATTAATCCAAATAAATTTAGGGCTACTTTCTATAAAGGAATTTTTTTTTTGTATTTTAAAATTAGCAATCTATTACATATTTACACAGACAAATTCTTTCCTTTTCCATTTAAAAAGCTTTTTAGGCCTTTGAAAGCAAAAATTAAATTAGAAAATGGTAAACTTTCTTATTCCATTATGATTTTCCAATTTTTTTTTTTTGTATTTTCTTACTTTCTCTTTCCCATTTTCTAAGCTTTTCAAGTATTTGAAAAGAAAAATGAAATTAGAAAATGGTAAACTTTCTTACTCCAATACCATTTTTCATTTTCTTTTCTATTTTTTTACTTTCCCTTTCCCATTTTCTAAGTTTTTTAATTATTTGGAAGCAAAAATGAAATTAGAAAATGGTAAAATTTATTATTCCAATATGGTAAAATAATTTGAATCACAAAAATATGTTTAAACAAATAATTATATAAAAAATTAACATGCAAAATGTATAACAATAAAAACTCAGTTACTCAACTCAGCACAACTATATAATTATTAAAATTTATAAACATATACACATGCTACCTTCCAGATTTTAATATATAACCTCTTTACATAAATCTAACATAAAAAAAAAATTACAAATTTACATGTTCAACTACAAAAACATACAAACACAATGTTTTTTTTTTTTAATTTTTATAATAAACTAATACCATTTTGAAGAAAAAATAGAGTAGCATCACTCATCTAGAGGAAAAAGAACGGTACACTCATCAATCCAGTCAACCATCTACTAATTAGTTGAAAAAATTAATATAAAAGGTTTTACTAATCAATACATTCCTAAGAAGTTTGAAGTAATATGACGAAAAAGACAGTCAACATGGGACTCAATGGCCTCCAGCTGATTCATAGGAAGATGCATGTATACCACCCAACTTCCATCCCCTAAAGGACTTGGTAGTGGCATTACGTAACCAGCTTCTCCACCCCAAGGAAAATGATAACTAGCAAAACAAGGATTTCCCCATCCGTAGTTAATCTTGGACAAAGTGAAACGTAAGCCAGAAGAAACCAAAATGCTTGGACCATTAGATTCTGCTATGTCCCTTTTGCAATAAATAGTAGCCAAGCCAAGGTCAGGTTGGATCATCTCCACCCAGTCAATTAAGCTTTGAAAATGTTCCTAATGTTCCTGTTTGCAGCTCTGTATATAACTTTATGAATGAGCTTAGCACTCGAACTAAGGGGTTGACTTTTAATATATGAGGTTTGGGCTTCCACAAAAGGTAATAATAATACATTTCCAAAGTAATTAGAAGGTATTCCCATGTTTTCTAAATGGGTACAACCATCTATACCCAGACCTATGCTACAATTTTGATCATTGTGGATCCCCTGACTAAGGATCAGTAACTTCCAGAGGTAAGCAGAAAAGGCAACCAATTTTCTATATTGTTTACCGTGTTGATTTGGATTACTTTGGAGAACCTGAACATCTTTGGCGGTCAGGTAATAGATCCTGCTAACAAGAGAAGGAGGAGGATCTTTTTTCTTTGATTTTTCTAAATGTAGAGAAGAGTATCTCGTATACATTTCCTCAATTGCAGAGCAATAATAAGGAGGTTGTCGAGCTCGTAACATGGATCGATTAAATTTGGGTTTCAAATTTCAATGGACTCCTTTCGAGAAAGCTTTGCCCGTGATAATAAAAACATATTTCTAGAAAATGCATCAGCGATCCTATGATCAAATGTGCACCCAATAATAATAGCTCCGCAACAAAATTCTGTTAGCAGAAAACACAGAAACCAATCATGAACAAAGTTAAAAATACAGGAAAGCTTACTTGGGTAGAAAATACGGAGTTATTTGAAAGTATATGAATGAGCTTCCCCTCACTGGTTTTATCTGGATTATAGAATTCCAGCTTAGCAAGTCCTATGTTTGCAGTAGCTTCGATGAATTCAACACCATGGTTGTTGGAAAGCAGTTCCGGCTCCCCAAAGGTATTGGATACTATTTGGCCAACAAAAACATAGTAATAAGCCAATGCCTCTGATAGCGAAAGTTTTAGACCATGAGTAGCTTTCTCTGCAAAGGAAGATAGGGATCTGGGGGTGGGTTGTTTATAACATAAGAAAACGCTCACTGAAATAGGAGGAATTGTCAGATCCAAATTGGTCAACTTAGAAGTTTAGGGCTACTTTCTATAAAGGAAATTTTGGAAAGATTCTTGATTCTATTGCCAAAAGAATCAATTATCAAGAAAAATTCCTAAAAATTTAGGGAAATGTGTGATCTTACTAATGTTAGACCGGGTAACTAACTGCAAAGCAGACATGTGTCACTAGTGACATTTGTTAGTACAACAATGAATTGGTTGACTAAAAAAAAAAGTGATTCAAAAGAGAAGGCCTATCGGCCTAAAAATAATTATTTTAAAAAAATAAATTTTATTTAAATTATTATTTTATGAATAGAAAATTAATAAATACAAAATAACACATTTATAAATAATACTCAATCTGTATAGTATATTTTTTTGGAAGAAAAAAACATTATTTTATTTTAGATATTATTTTTGGGATTCAAGTACGTTTAAGTAATTCATTCATCTATGACCATTTCCATGAGAGGTAGCCGTAACTGACTAATTTCTCATGATTTTTTAATATTCCACTTAGCACTCATTGCATCGGGTGATGCTAACGGGGGTGAAGAAGTGGGGTTGAAACTAGTGAAATTAATCACACAATGTCAACCATCACTTCCAGGGCTTGCACCCGGTAACCAAGACTTCCCGGGAGGTCACCCATCCCGGAACTCCTTTGGCTCAAGCACGCTTAACTATGTAGTTTTTCCCCATAAGCACGCTTATGATAAAATAGTACACAAAATATGTCTCTCGAGATAAATATTCTATCACTTATATATGTTCTATATACATCTAGTACACTTTCAAAAAGATGTTCCGAAATTACTTCACCTGTCTATGTTCTCAAAAAGTGAATACATAAAATTCCAAAAAAACTATATTCTCCTATCTGCTGGAACAAGCAAATGATACAGAATTGTGATCCTCCTTAAGGAATTATAGTTCTTCTTTCCTTACGGGTAATTGATGATGCCATTATTGATCATGCAACCTTGTAAAAAGACTAAGTAGTAAAACTTACCAGTTTCCTTGTGGATACCCCTTCTTGATAGGATATTGGTTTTCATACTCTTCTCTCTGTAGATATGGTCGAAAGCGACCTTCTGAAATGTTCTGATCATTGATTGTATGCATTGCATCCAATTGATTAATATGGGCGACCTGGAGTAGTTTTTCCCTTTGACCCACTCAATGATACTTTTGGCATCCCTGAAGATCTAAATGTCATCTAATCCAATCCATTTTCCAACCGTCAACACTCCCCATAGAGCAATTAGTTCAGCTCTGGTATTCGTTCCCTCCCATCCCTCCCACCAGAAGTGGTAATGTTTATCCTTAGAAGAGTAGATTACAACTCCACATCCACATTTTCTCCCCATGCTAGCACCATCAAAAAATCCCACATGAAATTTTTTCCACATATCTCTTTTTTTAGGGATCGTATACTTTTTATTCAACTTCAGAGGCCCAATCTCATAGACGTATGCCACAGTCTTGATAGTATCCTCATGTAAATCCAGTATTTTCTCATCAAATATGATAGTGTTCCTCCTCCTCCATATAGTCCAAAAGATGTACAGTGGAAGTGTATAATATTCTTTTCTTCTACTCCAAACTTTAAATAGGCTATACATCGTCTATGGAAGAGTCCTTATGAATAGTTTATATTTTCCCAAGACCTCGGCCCAAAGTGCAATACTATAAGAACATTGCAGAAAAAAAATGTATATTATCCTCAAATCGCTTCAAACATAGAACGCAAATACCAGGACCTAGAAAGCCTCGTTTCTAGAGATTTTTCCAAGTCAAGAGTCTATTATGAATGGCCAACCAAGTAAAAGCCTTGATTTTAATAGGGAGCAACCATTTCCAAATGATTTTAGCCAATGTTGGGAATGGCATTGTTAGCCACCTATAAAATTTGTCATATCAAATGGTGGCTAAATCATTTTTGAAAGCCTTCAAGAAACAATTTTATTGCCAAATTGTTAGTTCATGAAGTCTTATGAAGATAACTTATCCTTGAGTTAATCTTCACTGTTGTTTCCCTCTTGAAACTGAAAAATTGTTGTTTTCTTGAAGAAACGATTGCTGCAAAAAACTCCATTTTTCCCTCATTTTACCCCTCCTTTCACTCATTATTAACCTTCATTTTTATCCCCTTTTTCCCCATAAAATTTCGTTATTTTCCCTCATTTCCCTTCTTCCTTTCATAAAAACCCCTTTGATAAGGTTTAAAATTCCTTTTCTGCCTTATTGGAAGCTTTCAAATCCTTTGAAAATCCTTGAAAAACATAAAAAATAGTCTTTTTAACTATAGGACTAAGCCCCTTTGGGCTAATCTCTCAACCACTTCCCCACCATGCGACTTGATGCTGGAACCAAGTGTTAAAGCCCGAAGGCGCTTATCACAATCGAAACTTCCGACGCACACATTTCTTTTGTTACTTAAAAACCCCTGATGCAATTGGCCCCTTTGTTATAAACCCCTGATCCCTTGCTTCCTTTGTAAAACCTGGAGCCCGCAATCAGGCACTAAAACATTATATAAAACCCTCCCCGATGTGAATTTCCCTTTTTATTTTATTAAAAGCACCATTTTTCATATTATAAAGGAAACCCGCCGGTTCACGGTTTAAACCATTCCCAACCGTTGATCTGAAATGATCAAACGGTCTTTGGGATCTCGCATCGAATATTTCCATTGGTCACGTTTTAATATTTTACTGCCCCCTCCCGATTGGCAACCTCCCGATGGATTCTCAGCCGTTGATCTCCCCCACCAGGCTCAGATCCGACGGCCCTTATTCCTTTGTTCAATAGCCCTCATTTCTGCCTTCGGCATTCATAAATAAATCTCCACCATCGATCTGATCCTCAGATCAACGCCCCTCTTTCAATCGCATCGGAGATTTTTTGTGCCCCTTTCCTCTCTCCTCCACCGATGGGCGATCCAGCGATTAGATCTAGGTCGTCCATACACCCAGATCCGACGGCCCACATCGCCCTTTTTCATAAGCCCATCCCTCCGCCTTTGGACCTCTGATTCATTCTCCGCTGTCGATCTGATCCTTAGATCAACAGTTTACGTTAAATCGCATTGGCGCCCTTTCCTTTTTTCCCCCGTCGATCGCAATCTTCTGATTGCATCTGGGCTGTCCATTGCATACCATCCGACGGTCCAAATTGAAGCCCGCAACCTTTGTTAAATTCATGAACCCTGCTGTATAAATTTTAAAATGAATCTCCGTCGTTGATCTCTGCAGATCAACGACTCACATTAACTCATTCTCCGCCCAACCTCTGCCTCATATGTCCTTACATTAACCCCGAGATTTAATCTGGACCATTCATTCCTTGATCCAACGGTCCGGAATCATCCCGATAGGCCCAACTCCATTGGGTCCTACCCTTCGCAGATCAAATCTCCACCGTCTATTTCTTGATCTGACGGTCCAAGTTAAAACTGCCTTCCCCTACCCCACCTCTTTCCATCCTTGCATCTTGTCTTATCGCGCTCTCCTCTCGACCGTTCGATCTGACGCCCCAGATCTAACGACCAGCATGCAGTTTCGCGTGATTTTTAGCCCGAAGGTTAATGATCCAAAGTTACACGATATAAGTGGTTTTAAAAGGCCACGTGTCAAGCTCTAACACATATTGCGTTTGAAAAGGTAATACCACCTATCCGTCTTTTTGCAGTGCAAAAACAGTGGTTTCTATGGCCAAAACCGCTTTGCCCATTTGTATTGCATTCCATCGCATTTAATCTCCGCCATTGATCTCTGCAGATCAACGATCCCAGTTTAATCTCACGTTAGTTCATCGCCCTCCGCCATCCTCGAAGGGCATTCATCGATCAACCTCCACCATTGATCTCTGTGGACCGATTTCATCCGATGGTCCAGGTTATTTCCAAAACCCCAATTTTCATCAACGCCTTTTTCGCTGCCAATTAAGGTTTTTTCTCATTTCTCTTTGTATTTTCTTTCGTTCCATTATAAATTGGCCCCTCCACTTTATATAGTCAAGATTGATTTCAACTATTGATCTTTGTGGATCAACGGATCTGACTTAATCTCCCCACCATTTTTCAAACCGCCTTCTATTTGACCCCCGCGAAGCAATCCCCGCCGTTGAATGCTTTCATCCAAAAGCTGTGCTCTAAACCTAAACCTATGAAGCAGTCTAGACCCAAATACGCAGGATTTTTCTAATTGTTCTTGGTTTGTGCAGGTTTTAATGGTTTTCCAATTATTTTAAAGGAAGATTGAAGGCCGGGGATGACAATCCCCCAGGCCTTTATACATCACAGAGATCATTCTGCCAGGGTTCCATATCATGTTTCATTCAATGCCTCATGAGCACTGATGCCACTATAAAGCCCCTGTAACGCCTGCACATCAACAAGACACAATAAAGCTTAAATAAAAAAAGAGTATCAAAGTTAAAGATCCAGTCACAGCAGAGAAAAAAAATTGAAGATTGTTTACATAGTATTGAGGAATTACGGCCTAAATCAACCATCTAAAGCATAATCCATTCAATTAAACACATTTTGAAGAACAGAAGATAGAATTTAGGCCTAATTAAGCCTAACACATAGAATTAAAGCAAATTAATAGTGATTAAATAAGGACAATCATATTTATCATTCCGAGAAAGCCTCCACTGCCACATCAGAGGCTAATTGAATCCTCTCAGCTACCAAAAGCCACCTGCAGCCTCAAAGCATTCAAAGGAGGCCGATTTATTACTACATTCGGTGATATTTTGCCTAAAGACAGCTGAATGGTTAATTAAATCAAAGAAACTAATTTAAATTGTCAACGGAGTTATTACAAGGATAACAAAGGCCCTTAAAGTTAACAAAATCTTCCCAGCGAGCTTAATACTTAATGTAAATCAATTAATACAAAGGAAATATCTAAAATCTACTCCATTAAGCCCCTCAAAGGCCGAGAAGCATTAAACTGTATTAATTGATCCTGTAGATCTTTCCTCTTATCCCACCTCCTCATTTTCTTATAAAATCTTCTTGAGGAGCTCATTGTAAAGGGTCGGTTGTAGAACTTTGAAATATACTTGTGCTCAAAATTTTCTACATGTAAATAGCGTTGAAAGGCTCTTGAAGCTATGTTTGTAATCAAATAAGTTAGGCTGAGAAGAAAAGATGATTGCTGAACTGAAACATCGGACTTGAAGAATGTAACTGGTTTGACATCAATATACAAGCCGATTCTTGAGATCCTAGTCTAATCACTGGTGAAGTGCTTCTTTCTGTGTTATTGTTTTCCTTTCATGTATGTCATTTTTTCCATTTATTCTCTGATAAATAATAACAAGCATAGAGTTAGGATTTACTGTTCACAGTACCCTTCTCTGACTAATAAGCTTTATCTCAATGTTTTCCTCTGAATTGTGCGTTTAAGAAGCTCTTAAGTTAAGTGTAAACATTATAAAGTAATGTTGGTTTTCCCTTATCTTGATGTGTGAAGCTCGAAAAGAAGTTCTTGAATGTTATTTTCATTATATTCTTAGTAGAGTTTGACTAGAGAGTTTATGGTTTGCCCTGTCTTCTAGTTCTTTCTTCAAATGTAATTCTGAAAGTTTCCCTAAGAGTATGTTGAAAGCAGTTTAGATTTAAAAGTATCTTATCTGATATTAGGCTGCGCTTTGTTTTTCTTATCTGTTTTCATCCCTTTTGAAAGTAATTATGTGGATTACTGGATTGTTTGTCTAATGAGTTAACTTTAATACGAGCTTGTCCAAATAATTATATGGTTAGCCCTGTCCTTTGGTCAGTTTTAAATAGTTACTTAAAAGGATTTTCTTGTTTGGAAAGACTGATAAATCCTAGTTGAAATTATGGTCTTTTTCCACCCCTTCAACAATTTTATATTTCCATTCCATCATTTTATCTCAAAGATCTTGTGATATAGATGACTTGCCCCTTGGACCACTCTTGAAATTGTTGCATAATTAAAACCCTTTTATGACTCCATAGCCCAATGGACTAAAAACCAACGTCATATCTATCCTATCAACCAAAGCTTGTTCTGATTGCTTACAACTTCACACATTTGAAACTCTTTCATTCTAGGACTTTCCACTCAACTAAAAATCATGCTCAACCATCCAAAACCAAATAAAAACCCTTGATCTTAATAACTAGCCTAATATCATACATAAAAAGCCTTAAAGATAAATCAATCTTTGCACTTATAGAGAGATCCCTCTCTGGATTCAAGAGGGCTAGATCCTAGAATCCCAAAGTGGTTCAAGTGTTCTCCCTACAGCTTCGATCTCACCAATCTGCTGAAATTACAGGGAGCTAACATTTTTGGCGACTCCACTGGGGACTATTGAGTGTTTTTCATCCTAGACACCTTTAAGACCTCAGATTACCCCTTGATTCAAGAACATTTTTCAGTGAGTACAAGTATCCCTCTTCAAGCACTACCAAGCAAATGGTAATCATGATAAAACTTGTTTGAATCAGTGACAAACTAAGGAAACCTTAGGATTCTCATAAGAAACTTATCAAACCTTAAAGGATCAGCTAGCCTAGCCATAAGAGTAAACTCTCTTTGTCTCATCACCGTAGCTAAGTGTTGAAACATATTTACAACACTCTTAGAACCTATAGGACTGAATAAACTCAGAAAACCCAAAAATATTTTAGATTGGTATTCAATAAACATGGTGGTGGACCATAAAACCTTTTACCTCCAAAAGAGCTAAAAATTTCCACCTGGTGACTCCAAAATCCTAAACAGACCTTAAGACTCCACTGGGAAGACCCATTATCATCATATCATCAAACAAACTCAGTTAGAGGAATTTAGGATTAAATTTTTCTTGTTTAAAAGATCAGTTTGCCTCTTAAAGATTGTCATATTTGGTTAAAATTTTCTTGTTTAGTTGGGTCTGAAAAACACAGCATAGTGGCTCCTAGAAAGATTTATACTAGAGCCTATCCTGACCCGAACCCTCCTGAGATAGTTGATAACCCTGAAATAATCCTTAGGAAGTCTCCTGAGGTTAAATCTTCAACTGTTTTCAGATCACCCCTTAGAGCTAATTCTGTTCCTGAAAACCTTGCAGCTCTACAAAAATCACAAGTTGACTTAAGAAATCCATTTAGAACTCGGTCACTTGATGATTTAGATCAGTTAGATTCAGAGTCTTCACTTTCATCCCCAGATAGAAGTGAACATCCTGGTAGTAGAGAAACTACACCACTTGATTTACATTTCCTTCATAATTTTGGTTTCTCTCATCCTAGATCAGCTCAAAAATCTATTGCTGGTCCATCCACCTCTGTTCTTCATACATCCACTGTCTAAACCACTCCATTCTAGCCCACTTTCCCTCTTGTTAATCCACCTCCACCCCCTATCATGGAAACATGGTATGCCTCGTTGGTCCTTCCTTTGCCCTTAGTCAATCTTCCACAGGACTATCAGTCCAAGATACCATTATATGATGCCAGTAATGCTACTACTGCTTCACAACATGTGGATAAGATGAATGACTATTTTGACAGAAATGAGATTGATGATGAAACTGTCAAACTTAGATTATTTTCTTAGAGTTTAGGGGGAGAAGTAAGAAAATGGTTCAAAGGCTTAACCCCTCATAGTATTAATGATCTCCAAGCCTTCCATCAGTTGTTCTTAAACAAATGGGAAGTGAAGAAAAACCTTCTCTAAATACTTTCGGACTACAAAAATCTCCACAGAAACACTAGGGAAAGTGTACAAGCTTATTGCACTAGGTTTAACAATGTTTATAATGCACTTCCCCCAGACTTAAAACCTCCACAAGGTTCAGCTTTAAACAATTTTCCTGAAGGATTTGATCCTGAAATGGCCTATCAGCTGAGAGAGAGAGATCCTTTAACCCTTGAAGATATTCAAAAGGGAGCTCTTGCTGTGGAAGTCAATTTGATGGAGAAAAGAGCAAGAATGAAGAATGAGAAGAAAGTGTCCTTTAGAGAGGAATCTGCACCTTCCACATCTAGCTCAAAGATGGAAAGAATGATGGAGGCGATGATGAAAAATATGAGCGTACTTGAGAGAGCACAAGCAAGTCAAAACCAAACAGCTCCTCAAAACAGAAATCAAAACCAAAATCAGAATTTTAGGAGAAAGCAGCCTTAGAATAGACCAAGGGAGGATGATCAACAGATTACTCCTCCTTTTCATCAAAACTATGTAAGTGAGGTTGAAGAAACAAGTGAAAAAACAAAGGAAGATGACATAAACATGTTGGGAGTAGATAATGATGACTTTGAAGTTCATTACAATAGAAAACAAGGTCTATATACACCCTATGATGACAAAAGAGCAGAAGATGAATTTTATTATCAAGAAATGGAAAGTGTCATCATAGAAACCACAAAGGAATATGACCTTAAGAGTAAAAGCAATCAAGAAACTCCCAAAACTAAAACCTCTGAAAAATCTGTACAAAACAGCACTGTAAATAAACCCAAAGTCACAAAGCAGAAAGACAAAATAGTGGCTGGAAATTCTGATAAAGGTAAAGAGAAAATCACTCAAAACAATGAAAAACAGAGTGCAGACCTTAGTAGCGTTAGCACCTCAGCTAATGCTCCTGTTAAAACAATTTTGACAAATGTAAATAGAGTAAATCAGCAAATTGATTTTGCTGATAGAGTGGCAGTTAATAAGGCTGAAACAAGCACTTCAAAGAATCAGATGCCTTTTAGTTTGGAGCAGGAAATTGCCAGAATCAAAATCTCTGTTCCTCTCACTGAATTAGCTGCCCAAAATGTATATAGATCTCAAATTTTGAAGGCTTTTAACATAGAAGAGAATAATGACATTGTCAATCTTAATGATGACCAACCAGAACTCATATTCGGTCCTAAGATTGAGGGTATATATCGAGAGGGACCAGTTCCTCCTTTTTATGTTAGTTTAAACGTTCATGACAAGATTTTACATAACGTTATGCATGATTCAGGGGCCTCTCACAATTTAATGCCCAAAGCTGTAATGGAGAGCCTAGGCCTTGAAATAACCAGACCTTACAAAGATCTTTACTCTTTTGACTCAAGCAGAGTGAAATGTTTAGGGTTAATCAAAGACCTTTTTGTAAACTTAGCACAAATTCTAGCCAAATGTTTAGTCATGGATATTGTAGTGGCTGATGTACCCCCAAAATATGGTATGCTGTTATCAAGATCTTGGGGAGCTAAGTTACAGGGAACTATGCAGATGGACATGACATATGTGACCATCCCTATTTTCAATCAGACTAGAAGACTTTACAAGGAGTCCCATATGCAATACATGGTTACTAGCCAAGAGAGGCCACAAAACTCTCCCCTTTATTCTTTAAATATAGGCCTTGACTCATTTATCCTGTTTAATGATGAAACATTCACTGAACAAGTGACCTTAACGGAATTAATGGTAGATAGAGAGGAGGAGGAAGACAACACAGAAGTGTCAAAATAGTTTTCTAAACCCGAAAACTATAGCAAACAAAACACAGGTCTAGAGCTGCAAATCATCCATCCTTTGCTTTTAAACCTTGAGAGTCAAAAAAGCAGTCCTCAACACAATGAAAAACCTAAGGAATTAAAACAAATTCAACAGAGTGCTGACCTTCAAGAACAATCCGAAAGCACACTAGTTGAAGAGGGTAGTAACCAAACTGACGAACCTGAAACTAGTCCTCTTTGGAGTATGAAATTTGATGGATATTGCACTAGGAGAAATGCTGGTGCAGGCGTCTGGATACGCAACACTGAGAACAACCACACGGAAAGCCATTCCTACAGATTAAATTTTTAGTGTTCAAATAACATAGCAGAATATGAATCCCTTCTTTTAGGCTTACACTTGTTGAAGAAATTAGGAGCCAAGAGAATTAGAGTGCATGGGGATTCAAAATTAATCATTAGGCAAGTGAATGGGGAATACAGCACCAAACACCCTAAACTTAGAGCCTACAGGAACGATGTCATGGATTTATTGAAAAATTTTGAGGAATCCCAACTTATTTTTGTACCAAGATAAAATAATATCATGGCCCACAGTTTAGCTTTTGCTGCTAGAACATGATTAACACCATATGAAACCAAACAGTCCACAACTCAAATTAAATTCATACCAGCTGTCCCTGATAATGAGAAATATTGGCAAGTGTTTGATGGAGACAAACAAATAGAAGACTTGTTGCAGTCCAGAAATGAATTTGAACTACCAAATTCAGATTCAGACTATGAAACAGACTGTCCTAGCGAAGAAAATCTACTTGATGAAGAAGAAAAATCTCCAAAGATTGCTGATATAAATATGTTGTCTAACAAACTTGAAAACAAAATAGAAACAATTGCAGAGTTAGAAAAAGAAGACGTAGAAACTCTGCAGTCTAACAATCAAAGTTTACTAAAAGGGTTGGCCCCTTTAGAAGAGTTGTTTGATTTCAATGATGTGGCCAAGAAACCGAAACTGGAGCCTGTCAATACTGAAGTTGAAGAGTGCAATATAGGCAATGAACTAAAACCAAAGATGATCAAACTGTCTAAGACTTTACCAGCTCACATTAAACTCAAATACATAGAGCTGTTTAAAGAATTTTCTGATGTTTTTGCGTGGAGTTATGAGGATCTCAAATCCTATGACACTAAAATAATTCAGAACAAGATACCTCTCAAGGATAACCAAAAGCCATTTAAACAAAAACTACGGAGAATAAACCCTGTTCAGTTACCTTTGGTTGAGAAGGAAATCAAGAAAATGTATGAAGCTGGTATTATTGTCCCTATTAGATATTCAGAGTGGGTGTTTAATCAGGTGTTAGTTAGGAAGAAAACAGGAGAGATTAGGCTTTGTATTGACTTTAGAGACTTAAACAAAGCCTCATTGAAGGACAACTACCCTTTACCCAAAATGGATCATATTTTACAAAGGGTAGTTGGTTCTAAAAGAATTTCTTTGCTAGATGGCTACTCAGGATACAATCAGATATTAGTAAATTCTGATGATCAATTAAAGACAGTCTTTACTACACCTTGAGGCACTTTCATGTATGTGAAAATTCCCTTTGGTCTAATGAATGCTGGTGCTACATTCCAGAGATCCATGGACATTGCATTCTCGGAAGAGCTAGGCTACTTCATCATTACTTACCTCGATGATGTTACTGTTTTTTCCAAAACAGATGAAGAGTACTTAGAACACTTGAGAAAAGTATTCGAGAAATGCAGAAAGTTTGGGATATCTTTAAATCCAAAGAAAACATTGTTCGGTCTCCAAGAAAGTAAACTACTTGGACACATCATTCCAAAAGAGGGAATAAATATAGACCCAAAAAGGATTGAGGCTATATTGCAAATCACTCATCCTAGAAACATCAAGGAACTTCAATATTTCATTGGAAAGATTAATTTCTTGAGAAGGTTCATACCCAACTTGGCTAAGCTCCTTAGAAACATTACAAACATGCTCAAAAAGGAACAAGGAGTTAAATGGACCTTGGAAGCAAAGAAACCTTTGAACTGGTAAAACAAGAATTAACCAAAACACCAGTTCTAATAAGTCCTAATTTTTCAAAAGATTTTTACATTTTTTCATTTGCATCAGAACATACAATAGTTGTTGTCCTATTGCAGAAAAATCCACAGGGACAAGAGCAGCCTATTGCATTCTTTAGCAAGGCATTGAGAGATGCTTCTCTGAAGTATAACATAATGGAAAAGCAAGCTTTTTCTTTGGTCAAGGCTTTAAAAGACTTCAGAGTTTACATCTTGCACTCCCACATCATTTCTTTTGTCCCAAATTCAGTTGTGAAAGACATTCTAACACAGGACCCAGATGGCAAGAGAGGTAAGTGGATAGCTATGATACTTGAATATGATTTGGAAATCAAGCCCACTAAACTCACTAAAGGCCAAGGTCTAGCTAGATTAATGGCTGAATCCAATTTTGAAGTTCTTAATATAAATATGATAAATGCTTTAGATGAACAAGAGGAGCTGTCAATTCCCATTATTGAAGACCATTTTATGAATTCCTCTCGATATGCTAATATTCTATATGTTTTGCTTAATTTGAATACACCTCCCGGTTTATCAAAGACAAAGGCAAGGTTTTTGAAGTTAAAAGTTGTGAACTACCGAATTATAGATAAATTTCTTTAGTGGAAAACTGCAAGTGGGATATTGCTTAAATGCTTGCCTGATAATGATGCAGAGAAGGTTAAGCACGAGTTCCATGAAGGAGAATGTGGAGGCCACCTCTACTGGAAGACAACATCCAACAAAATCCTTAGAGCTAGTTACTATTGGCCCACTCTCTTTATATATGTACACAAGATGATCATTACCTGTCATAAATTCCAACTTTTTGAAGGCAAAGGAAAATTGTTGCCCTTACCTCTTCATCCAATCACTGTTGAAGCTCCTTTTCAACAGTGGGGACTTGACTTCATAGGATAAATCCATCCACCATCACCTGCACAACATAGATGGATTCTCACTGCAACAGACTACTTCACCAAATGGATAGAAGCCATCCCTTCTAGGCAAGCCAATGACTCTGTAATCATAAAATTCATGGAGACTCATATCCTCTCTAGATTTGGCTGTCCTAGGAAGATCATCACTGATAATGCAACAGCATTTGGTTCCAAGAAGATGGTTGAATTTTGTCACAAATATCAGATTACATTGGGTCATTCTACTGCTTATTACCCTCAAGGTAATGGGCTAGCAGAATCCTCAAACAAGAGTTTGGTGAACATAATCAAAAATTTTCTGGAGTACAACAAGAAGTCTTGGCACATAAAGCTAGTACATGCACTATGGGCTGACAAATTAACACTTAAGAAATCTATTGGGATGTCACCCTATCAGCTTGTGTATGGTACAGATGCAATTTTTCCAACCAGCCTTGGTGTGCCAGTTATGAAGCTGATCCAAGAGGTACAGTATAAAGATAATGACATGATCAGAAGGATTAATCAGACTATACATCTTCAACAAACCAGAGAGGAGGTCCACAACAGAGCATTACAAAAGCAAGAGAGCATCAAAAAACTTTTTGATAGAAGGACAAAGGCCAGTAATTTCAATGTTGGGGACAAAGTGTTAAAGTGGGACTCAAGGAGAGAAGACAAGGGCAAGCATGGGAAATTTGATAACTTATGGCTTGGCCCTTATCTCATTCATTCTACCACTGGTAACAATGCTTATTTTTTGTAGGAGTTGAATGGAACTGAGCTGTTTGGGGGTCCTGTCAATGGCAGGATGCTCAAACATTACTTCTCTTGATCCAATCATGTGTGGAAGCATTTTTATCTTTTTTCTCATTATAAATATTTCATCCATCATTGCATTCAAAGTTAGAAAAATAAAAAATACAAAAACAATGAAAAGAGAAAAGAGGGCAGATTGTAAAAACAAGAAAGGTATAGCCCCATACCAAAAAGAGAAACAAAATCTGAAAGTGTGCAAGCTCAAATGCCACTCCTAAGAAACACACTCCTAGTTAGTCATACAGCCTAATCATGACTAATTAGTTTTCAATTTACTACTGATAGGTTAGTGAATCAGATTTACCAAACAGCTCAATCTTGGCTTATCAGTTAGGTAGATTAGGATAGAAAATAAAGGTTCAAACAAGCTCAAAATCCGAACCTAAGATTCCAAAAGAAGAATGACTCTAATCTGTTTAAAATCATGAGTCAAAGATAAAAGAAAACTAGTTTTAATAAGCCCAAAACTTGAACCAGATAGCAAAGAAAAAACAGCTCAAACAAACTCAAAAACGGAGCTGAAGAAAAGAGAAGGATGTGCTTAGAACTTTCAGATCTTAAGCCTTCACCATTCTGATTTAATTTTCTGCAAATAATCTATGTGTAGATTTTTTTATGCCATAGATCAGCAACAAGTTAGACTGTTCAATCCTGACTTGTATGCTTTTAAATTTATGTTTTAGAAATTAGTGAATAAAAATCTGTTAGATAGTTTAATCCTAATAGATAGTAGATTAGGAAGAGAAGCTTATGAACTCAACTGTTTAATCTGAGTTCACGGAGAAATAAGAAGTAGACTTAGATTAGTTTTTTTCTTTCAAAAGAATAAAATGTTTGTAAAATAGTTTTCCAATCCAAGTGCACTCTGAAAGAAGAAAAAATGTTAGATCATTAGGATTGGGTAGGTATAAAGCTTGGTTTGATAGTATTCCATTGTCTTTCATGGCTGCTAACATTTTCAGAGCAAAAGAAGATCATCCAAGTGAAGAAAGTTGCAGCCCAATGGATGAGGCATTGATCAGCCCCCCAGAGAATACAAGTCTGAAGTTCTTGATGCCTTCAAGAAGGCACCATCCCCATGTGCAGCCACTGTTAGCCACCTATAAAATTTGTCATATCAAATGGTGGCTAAATAATTTTTGAAAGCCTTCAAGAAACAATTTTATTGCCAAATTGTTAGTTCATTAAGTCTTATGAAGATAACTTATCCTTGAGTTAATCTTCACTGCTATTTCCCTCTCGAAACTAAAAAACTGTTGTTTTCCTGAAGAAAAAATTGCTGCAAAAAACTCCATTTTTCCCTCATTTTACCCCTCCTTTCACTCATTATTAACCTTCATTTTTATCCCCTTTTTTCCCATAAAATTCCTCTATTTTCCCTCATTTCCCTTCTTCCTTTCATAAAAACCCCTTTGATAAGGTTTAAAACTCCTTTTTGGCCTTATCGGAAGCTTTCAAATCCTTTGAATATCCTTGAAAAAACATAAAAAACAATCTTTTTAACTATAGGCCTAAGCCTCTTTGGGCTAAGCTCTCAACCACTTCCCCACCATGCGACTTGGTGCTGGAACTAAGCGTTAAAGCCCGAAGGTGCTTATCGCAATCGGAACTTCCGACGCGCACATTTCTTTTGTTACTTAAAAACCCCCAATGCGATTAGCCCCTTTGTTATAAACCCCCGATCCCTTGCTTCCTTTGTAAAACCTCGAGCCCGTAATCGGGCACTAAAACATTATATAAAACCCTCCCCGATGCAAATTTCCCTTTGTATTTTATTAAAAGCACCATTTTTCATATTATAAAGGAAACCCGTCAGTTCACGGTTTAAACCATTCCCAACTGTTGATTTGAAATGATCAAATGGTCTTCGGGATCTCGCATCGAATATTTCCATTGGTCGCATTTTAATATTTTATTGCCCCCTCCCGATTGGCAACCTCCCGATGGATTCTCAGCCATTGATCTCCCCTCCAAGCTCAGATCCGACGGCCCTTATTACTCTGTTCAATAGCCCTCATTTCCACCTTTGGCATTCATAAATAAATCTTCGCCATCGATCTGATCCTCATATCAACAGCCCTCTTTCAATCGCATTGGATATTTTCTGTGCCCCTTTCCTCTCTCCTTCGCTGATGGGCGATCCAGCGATTAGATCTAGGCCATCCATACACCCAGATCTGACAGCCCACATCACCCTTTTTCATAAGCCCATCCCTGTGCCTTTGGACCTCCGATTCATTCTCCATCGTCAATCTGATCCTCAGATCAATGGTCTACGTTAAATCGCATCGGCGCCCTTTCCTTTTTGCCCCGTCGATCGCAATCTTCTGATTACATCTGGGTCGTCCATTGCATACCATCCGACGGTCCAAATTGAAGCCCGCAACCTTTGTTAAATTCATGAACCCCGCTGTATAAAGTTTAAAATGAATCTCTGTCGTTGATCTCTGCAAATCAACGGCTCACATTAACTCATTCTTCGTCCAACCTCTGCATCATATGTCATTACATTAACCCTGAGATTTAATCTAGACAGTTCATTCCTTGATCCAACGGTCCAAATTCATCTCGATAGGCCCAACTCCATTGGTTCCTACCCTTCCCAGATCAAATCTTCGTCGTCTATTTCTTGATCTGACGGTCCAGTTTAAAACTGCCTTCCCCTGCCCCACCTCTTTCCCTCCTTGCATCTTGTCTTATCACGCTCTCCTCTCGACCGTTTGATCTGACACCCTAGATCTAACGGCCAGCGTGCAGTTTCGCATGATTTTTAGCCCAAAGGTTAATGATCCAAAGTTACGCGATATAAGTGGTTTTAAAAGGCCACATCTCAGGCTCTAATGCATATCACGTTCGAAAAGGTAATACCACCTATCCGCCTTTTTGCAGCGTGAAAACAGTGGTTTCTATGGCCAAAACCGCTTTCCCCATTTGTATTGCATTCCATCGCGTTTAATCTCCGTCGTTGATCTCTGCAGATCAACGGTCCCAGTTTAATCTCTCGTTAGTTCATCACCCTCCGCCATCCTCCAAGGGCCTTCATCGATCAACCTCCGCTGTTGATCTCTGTGGACTGATTTCATCTGACAGTCCAATTTATTTCTGAAACCCCAATTTTCATCAACGCCTTTTTCGCTGCCAATTAAGGTTTTTTCTCATTTCTCTTTGCATTTTCTTCCATTTCATTGTAAAGTGGCCCCTCCTCTTTATATAGTCAATATTGATTTCAACCGTTGATCTTTGCGGATCAACGGATCTGACTTAATCTCCCCACCATTTTTCAAACTGCCTCCCATCTGACCCCCGCGAAGCAATCCCCGTCATTGAATGCTTTCATCCAACGGCTGCGCTCTAAACCTAAACCTATGAAGCAGTCTAGACCCAAATATGCAGGATTTTTCTAATTGTTCTTGGTTCGTGCAGGTTTTAATGATTTTTCAATTATTTTACAAAAAGATTGAAGGCGGGGGATGACGATCCCCCGAGCGTTTATACATCACAGAGATCATTCTGCCAGGGTTCCATATCATGTTTCATTCAGTGCCTCATGAGCACTGACGCCGCTATAAAGCCCCTGTAACGCCTACACATCAATAAGACACAGT
This sequence comes from Pinus albicaulis, assembly GCA_034641835.2. Classification (NCBI taxonomy): domain Eukaryota; kingdom Viridiplantae; phylum Streptophyta; class Pinopsida; order Pinales; family Pinaceae; genus Pinus; species Pinus albicaulis. Next base: position 1,332,441,065 of record CM076583.1, read on the forward strand.
AAATCTTAAATAAACAAAGAGTATCAGTGTTAAAGATCCAGTCACAGGAGAGAAAAATAATTGAAGACTGTTTACACAGTATTGAGGGATTACAGCCTAAATCGACCATCTAAAACCTAATCCATTCAATTAAACACATTTTGAAGAACAGAAGATAGAATTTAGGCCTAATTAAGCCTAACACACAGAATTAAAGCAAATTAACAGTGATTAAAGAAGGATAATCAGATCTATCATTCCGAGAAAGCCTCCACTGCCACATTAGAGAATAATTGAATCCTCTCAGCTACCAACAGCCACCTGCAGCCTCAAAGAATTCAAAGGAGGTCGAGTTATTACTACATTCGGTGATATTTTGCCTAAAGACAGCTAAATGGTTAATTAAATCAAAGAAACTAATTTAAACTGTCAGCAGAGTTATTACAAGGATAACAAAGGCCCTTAAAGTCAACAAAATCTTCCCAGTGAGCTTAATACTTAATGTAAATCAATTAATACAGAGGAAATATCTAAAACCTTCTCCATTGTGCCCCTTAAAGGCCGAGAAGCATTAAACTGTATTAATTGAGCCTGTAGATCTTTTCTCTTATCCCACCTCCTCATTTTCTTATAAAATCTTCTTGAGGAGCTCATTGTAAAGGGTTGGTTGCAGAACTTTGAAATATACTTGTGCTCGAAATTTTCTACATGTAAATAGTGTTCAAAGGCTCTTGAAGCTCTATTTTTTATCAAATAAGTTAGGCTGAGAAGAAAAGATGATTCTTGAACTGAAACATCGGACTTGAAGAATGTAACTGGTTTGATATCAATATACAAGCTGATTCTTGGGATCCTGGTCTATATCACTGGTGAAGTGCTTCTTTCTGTGTTATTGTTTTCCTTTCATGTATGTAATTTTGTCCATTTATTCTTTGATAAAGAATAGCAAGCATAGAGTTAGGATTTACTGTTCATAGTACCCTTCTCTGACTGATAAGCTTTATCTCAATGTTTTCCTCCGAATTGTGCATTTAAGAAGCTCTTAAGTTAAGTGTAAACATTATCAAGGAATGTTGGTTTTCCCTTGTCTTGATGTGTGAAGCTTGAAAAGAAGTTCTTGAATGTTATTTTCATTATATGCTTAGTAGAGTTTGACTAGAAAAGTTTATGGTTTGCCCTGTCTTCTAGTTCTTTCTTCAAAGGTAATTCTGAAAGTTTCCCTAAGAGTGTGCTGAAAGCAGTTTATATTTAAAAGTATATTATCTGATCTTAGGATGTGCTTTGTTTTTCTTATCTGTTTTCATCCCTTATGAAAGTAATTATGTGGATTACTGTATTGTTTGTCTAATGAGTTAACTTTAATATGAGCTTGTCCAAAGAAGTCTATGGTTAGCCCTATCCTTTGGTCAGTTTTAAACAGTTACTTAAAAGGCTTTTCTTGTTTGGAAAGACTAATAAATCCTAGTTGAAATTATGGTCTTTTTCCACCCCTTCAACACTTTTATTGTTCCATTCCATCATTTTATCTCAAAGATCTTGTGATATAGATGACTTGCCCCTTGGACCACTCTTGAAATTGTTGCACAATTAAAACCCTTTTATCACTCCATAGCCCAATGGACTAAAAACCAGTGTCATATCTATCCTATTAGCCAAAGCTTGTTCTAATTTCTTGCAACTTCACACCTTTAAAACTCTTTCATTTTAGGACTTTCCACTCAACTAAAAATCATGCTCAACCATCAAAAACCAAACAAAAACCCTTGCTCTTAATAACTAGCCTAATATCATACATAAAAAGCCTTAAAGATAAATCAATCTTTGCACTTATAGAGAGATCCCTCTCTGGATTCAAGAGGGCTAGATCCTAGAATCCCAAAGTGGTCCAAGTGTTCTCCCTGCAGCTTCGGTCTCACCAATCTGCTGAAATTACAGGGAGCTAACAGGCATCACCCTTCCAACTTCGGTAAATTCTTGTAAATCTCCTGGACACAAGGATTTCTTTTTTTAAGTGAACCATCCCATTCCATGTGGTCCTCTCCCTCACTAATCTAAATCCCTGCATCCCAGAGTACTAAAATGTAAGCTCCCCATTCCTCAACAAGGTCCTCCGGGATTTCCAAATCTTCTTCCCTAGCCCAAGCTTATGAATCTAAATGAAAAGTAGAATTTACTATCATTTGATTCAAGTACATAACATCCTTATGATGAATATGATTTAATATTTGTACATATAATGTGTGATTACCTTTTATTCCACGAATGGTGTCGAGACCAGTTTTGATTTTATTACCATCTCCCATAGCCCACCGGACATGTCTCATGAGAAGCTCCAACATCATATACATACTTTTCCATATGAACGAAATTTCAGATTTTTTCTTGGCCCCATAAGTTATCCATGTCGAGAAATTTTGTCAGCTTAAATAATTTCGCTTAATAATCTTCGACCATAATCCAATGCCATCCACCGCTCTCCAAAGGTTTTTGATGACAAGAGCCTTATTAAAAAGCTCAGTTCCAAGATTCTCCATCCTCCCTCTTCGACATGCATGGCGATGAGAGACCATCTCACCAAATGAAATTTTTCTTTCAACCCCCCAATATGGGTTCCATACCAAATAAATCTTCCCATAATGGATTGGATGCTTTTGATAATTTCTCTTGGAAGCAGGAAAAGGTGCATCCAATATATAGAGAGATTTTGAATGATAGATTTGAGCATCACCAACCTATGGCCCAAAGAAAAGTATTTTTGTTTCCAACTATCCAATTTATTTTTAACTTTAGTGAACAACCACTCCCAATCCATGTTTCTATAACCCTTTGGTTTGAACCTGAATCCTAAATAAGTAATGTCAGCTTTGGCCGGACTATCGGATACCCCTAGAATGTTGCATATCTAATGCACCACAAAATCCTCCCCTCCATTATGTGTTAAATTCGATTTGGCCTCATTCATAATTAATCCACATGCCTCCCAAAAATTATGAAGGATTTTATGAAATTCTAACTAGACACTGCATTTTTCTGTCCTTCATACAAAATATCATCTGCAAACATTAAGTGGGTTACCCAAATATGTCCAGCTACTTGAATTCCTCTTATGATGCCACAATCTGAAGCATCTTGGATTTTACTACTTATCGTGTCCACAACCAGCAGAAAGAGTAATGGAGATAGGGCACACCCCTGCTGAAGACCCCTTTGGGCCAAGGAAAAAAGAGATAGAAAGCCATTAAATATCACCGCAAATTTTGTGGATCTGATGCACGCCATAATCCAACGTACGTTTCTAAAATTTATGCCCATTTTGAGCAACATTAACGTGAGGAATTCCCAATCTATGTAGTCATAAGCTTTGATTAAATCAACCTTTAGAAGGCAATAAAGAATGGAAGAAGACTTAGTTGAGTGCAACATTTCTTGGGCTATACCAATTGCATCATGAATCTATCTACCCTCCATAAGTTCGAATTGTTCAGGTGAAATGAATTTCATCAATAAGGTTTGAGTTTGCGAGCCAACAATTTAGAAATCATTTTATAGATCAAATTATAGAGTGAAATGGGTCTAAAATCCCCAAAATTAGTAGGAATTAACTTTTTCAGGATTAGAGAGAAATGTGGCGTTAATCACCCCTAAGATGAAGCCTTTCCTCCAAACTTCCTCTGCAGAAACCAACAGTTATTGTAACATCATGTCCTTGAAATGGATAAATAACTCCACCCCCCACCCATCTGGCCCTGGGCTTTTCTCCTGTGCACATTCCTTTAAGGTCGATAACAACTCGCAACATGTAATAGGAGAACCCAGTGCATCATTTTCTTCCTGAGAGATCAATTGAGGGACCATCTCGATGAAATCTCTCTAGACTACATAACCGTGCTTTTTGGCTTTAAAATTCTCGTTGAAGTGATCAAATACAACCCGTTCCAAAGAAGACTGAGTGTTATATACATTCCCTTCCAAGCCACAGATCCTTTTAATGGCGTTCCTGTGTTTCCTCAAGCTGAAATGTCTATGAAAAAAAAATTTCCCCTACTTCGATCCAGATGGCCCGAATTTTCATTCTAAGGTCATCCTACTGAGCTTGTAGTGTGACGTTCCTGTGCCCTTCCAATGCCACAATTTTATCTTTTTACTGTTTCGAGAAATGAAGAGGATCTAGGGTATTACATAGGGTCCGAAGATCATCCTCTATCTTCAATAAATCTGCTTGTTCATCCCTCTTTCTATCAAAAACCCATGACCAAGCTCTATCTTTAAGATTCCTCAACTTCTGGCTTATTTCCACCATAGGAGACAACACAATTGAAGAATTCAAAGATCTCCAAACCTAATGCACCAAATCCTTAAAGGTGTCATCCTTGAGCCATCAAGGGCTGTATATTTTTTTTGGAAGAAAAAAACATTATTTTATTTTAAATATTTTTTTTGGGATTCAAGTATGTTAAGTAGTCATTCATCTATGACCATTTCCATGAGATGTAGTCGTAACTGACTCATTTCTCATGATTTTTTAGTAGTCCACTTAGCACTCATTACATCGGGTGATGCTAATAGGGGTGAAGAAGTGGGGTTGAAACTAGTGAAATTAATCACATAGTGTCAACCATCACTTCCGAGGCTTGCACCCGGTAACCAGGACTTCTCGGGAGGTCACCCATCCCAGAACTCCTCTAGCTCAAGCGCGCTTAACTATGAATTTTTTCCTCATAAGCGCACTTATGATAAAATAGTACACAAAATATGTCTCTCGAGATAAATATTTTGTCACTTATATATGTTCTATATACATCTAGTAAACTTTCAAAAACATGTTCCAAAATTACTTCACATGTCTATGTTCTCAAAAAGTGAATACATAAAATTCCAAAAAAACTATATTCTCCTATCCACTGGAACAAGCAAACGATACAAAATTGTGATCCTCCTTAAGTAATTCTAGTTCTTCTTTCCTTACGGGTAATTGATGATGTCATTATTGATCATGCAACCTTGTTCAAAGACTGAGTAGTAAGACTTACCAGTTTCCTTGTGGATACCCCTTTTTGATAGGATATTGGTTGTCCCATTCTGCTCTCTGTAGATATGGTCGAATGCGACCTTCTGAAATTTTTTTATCACTAATTGTATGCGCTACATCCAATTGATTAATATGGGCAACCTGAAGTCGTTTTTCCCTTTGTCCCACTCAATGATACTTTTGGCATCCCCGAAGATCTGAATGTCATATAATCCAATCCATTTTGCAACCGTAAACACTCCCCATAGAGAAATTAGTTCAGCTATGATATTCGTTCCCTCCCATCCCTCCCACCAGAAGTGGTAATGTTTATCCTTAGAAGAGTAGATTACAGCTCCACATCCACATTTTCTACCCACGCTAGCACCATCAAAAAATCCGACATTAAATGTTTTCCACATATCTCTTTTTTTAGGGATCCTGTACTTTTTATTCAACTTCAGAAGCCCAATCTCATAGAAGTATGCCACAGTCTTGATGGTATCCTCATGTAAATCCAGGATTTTCTCATCAAATATGATAGTTGTAGAAATTTATAAACACAATAATGTATTTCCGGATTCTCCTGATTTAACAATTTAATCTTATGTTAAATACAGAATCCTTCAACTTAATTCTTTACGGAAATTAAATCGCTAATTACAAAACACATATGAAGCAAAATCAATCGCACATAACAAGATGTTTTACCAGAAAGCTTAAAGTTAAAAACCCAAACTATCATATATTATGTATATCAATGGAACATGTAACAATCTCATACAAAGCTCGGCTCATAGAGCTCTCAGTACGATATACAATCATCACACACTGTCATGCATAAATTTGCATATCTATGCACCAATTTCTTGCCTCCTAACAGCCTGCCTCCACTGCGCAATCCCTGCTGAAGAAGATCCCTGAATGAATTCGATCTTGCCTTGCTTGCACTGCGCAATCCTCATTGGCATCTCTAATGTCAGTGTAGATGCATTGAATGCATCATTATAGTCACAACTGATAATCCATCTCAACCTTTCACCTATCTCTCCACTGGGTCTCCACTGGATCTGACATGCAAGTAGTTAACTGTTGCATTTGTTCAGTTTCAAGTAAGACACTACTTGTGAATTAATTAAATAATTAATTCGCTCATCTTTCACTAGTGTATCTTTAGTTACAACTAGCACAACTGAGTTTAACTCACTTAACTGAGTTAAACTAAATAACAACTCACATAACTACTCTTCCAACTCTGTTACAACTTGCCACTATCAGTTATAACAAACTCCTCCATGCATGAGCCACCAACCACCTTAGGAATTGTGTAATTCCTTCAGCCCACTGATGTGCCACATCTGTTCACTGAAATAAAGTGCTCCAAGAGAATAAGTTACTATTTATTGTCTGATTATTATTAAGGGCTAATAATAATCAACATGCATCTATTTTTAGATTAGCGATCTACAAATGGACTTTGCCCAATCTTATAAAAATAGAAATTCATCCAAAGATAGAATTTTCTCAACCATCTAGAATCAGCATCCTGTTAATTTTAGAATATGCTCACCATTCTAAAAATAGACATACACCTAAAAATAGCCTGCGAGCCCCACTTAGTGAAGGTGCTTAATTTTCACTAAGTTCATCATCTTGTTGAATCTCAACAGTCCCTCCCAACAAGATAGGGATTATCCTTCACCCAAATCATGTCTCTATGGTATTCAAATTTTCTCCTGGTGAGCACCTTCGTCAGAATATTTGCATCCTGACCTTCCGTAGGAATGTACCGAAGCAACATGATCTTCCGCTGCACACAATCTCTAATATGATGATACCGGATATCTATATGCTTAGATCTATCATGAAACACAAGATTAATCGAGAGTTTAATGCAACTTTGATTATCACAAGGAATCACTGTAGGATCTAAATGAGAACCGAACAAACCAACCAGGATCTTCCTCATCCAGATAGCCTCACATGCAGCTTGACTTGTTTCCATGTATTATGCTTCCACTGAACTGAGTGTCACAGATCTCTGTTTCCTGCTATACCAAGAAACAACTGTAGATATGATATTGAAAATCCCTCCTGATGTGCTCTTTCTATCCATTGGGCTGCATGCCCAATCTGCATCCGTGAAGCCATGCAACTTCACTTCATCCGTCTGTTTGTACCATAAGCCATACTCAGATGTGCCCCTGAGATATCTCAAGACATGCTTGCTTGCTTTCCAAAAGACCTTGGTAGGCTTAACCATCTGTTGACGGGAAAATTTGTCCGGCCAACAGTAGGGGATCTCCCCGGTAAAAGTCCCAATTAGACCTTAAACCGTTTGGAGTAGGGATCCCATCCGGGGTGTGGGTCCGGCTACCGCTTAAGACGCCTTCCCTTCTGGTCTCAAAAGAACCTGATTAAACCTACGGACACACACTTATTCCTAGGATACGAAATACATGATTGATGCATGGAACATGTCTACACCACTATGCGTAGCAAGAGAATGAATAAAACACATACGCCCGAAGAGATGCAGTTAACGACACGTCTTTGGGGTCATGCTTGCAAGGTATCTTACCACAGAAGAAATAGTTCTTAATGGCAAGATACCTCCTTACTTCTGAAAGATAAAATGAAATGCTAATAGACAAAGGTATTAACATTCATTTAGAAAGCGATAAAACTTACTTCTGAAAGATAAAACGAAATGCTAATAGACAAAGGTATTAACATTCATTTAGAAAGCGATAAAACTGAACATCATTAACACAAGCCTAGATAAACAGGATGCATGAATGATATTATTGGAAAATACAGTTTCATTAATCATAGGATGTTCTGAAACTGTTCAAGAAATACACATAGTGCTGTCACAGCAAAATACATCATCCGACAAAGGGGTTTTAGCAAGTAATCGTATCCATATGCTTAAGAATGTGGTCTTTCAATACAATACAATGTAGCTCTTGAGTCTTCCAAAAATAAAAGCCCATTTTACAAGCTCCCGTAGGAGTATTTATAATGCAGAAACTGCCCTTCGGGCTTCCTTGATCTTTCATCTTCCTGACCGTTGGGTTACCTTGCGACATAGTCCCCTTTTGCGACATGCGACCTGAGCCACTGTTGCGACCTGCGACCTGGGCCGCTGTTACGATCTGCGACCTGCCTGGGTCGCGGGGTCGCAAGTTGCAAGAAAATGAGAGGATGCGACCTTGCGACCTTGCGACTAGGTCGTTGGGTCGCAGGGTCGCAAAAGGTGGAAAACCAAGGAAATGCGACCTTGCGACCTTGCGACTAGGTCGCTGGGTCGCAGGGTCGCAAAAGGTGGAAAACCAAAGAAATGCGACCTTGCGACCTTGCGACTAGGTCGCTGGGTCGCGAGGTCGCAAAAGGCGGAAAACCCAGAGATATGCGACCTTGCGACCTTGCGACTAGGTCGCTGGGTTGCAGGGTCGCAAAATGAGGAAAACTCAGAGATATGCGACCTTGCGACTAGGTCGCTGGGTCGCAGGGTCGCAAAAGGCGAAAAAATCAAAGACACGCGACCTGCGACCTCGCCAGATCTGCGACCTGCGACCTTCTGGGCTTTGCGACCTCGCGACTTTGGCAGACGTGCGACCTGCGACCTCGCCAGATCTGCGAGTTCTTTGGAGTTTCGCCAGCGTCTGCTTGTTTTGAGGATGTCTCCTTGTTTGCTGAGGAAAACCTTGGCTCTTATGTGCAAACAGAGTGGTTCCTCCTGCAATAAAATAACACAGGTCACATAAATAATGCTAAGGGCATTTTAATCAATTGTAAGAATAAAAAAACAACTTAGACCCCTGTGTGGTCAACTACTGAATCATCGGAGAGAATGGCTAGGGTAATCTTTCTCTGTATCCTTTCTTCAGTTACCGTAATGCCAATGAGCGTAGCTATGGGCTGAGTTTGGAATGGAGACCCAATGGAACGGAAGTGTTGATTTGGGCAACATGCTGCTTGTGTTCTCCTCAACGAAAACTATGTCGGGCTCCAATGATACGTTCATCATGTTCGAAAGTTTGCGCCAAGATCTTACTGAGCGAATGCCCCTTCGAAATAGGGTTGATGAGTCTGCACGTTGTCATGACAAGTAAGGTGAGGGCGCTGCTCATTAGTGAAGTTGCAGGAAGGAACGCACTCCGACAAATCTCTTGCCCTCCGAACAGCTTCTGCCTTCGTGGTGGCAAGTCAGGTCATAGGCAGACCAGCACCATTGCTATGCTGCATTCACACGATGTTAACCAAAATAGTCTTCTAAAGAACATCCCATAATGCTGATCTACCGGACATGCATTGAGAATTGAGTTAGTTATTTCACGCCCTCTTTGGAGGCAGGGATTTGAAACATGTTCCTGTCATGTCAACAAAATCTTTTAACCTGCAGCTGTTCCTAATATACTGATTTCACATTGAACACTAAACCTCCTCGAATCAGCATCTTCGATATAATCTTCAAGGAGGAACTTTTACCCTGTAATAGCCCATGTCTCATCTATTGTATGGATCGAGTCAGCATCCTCGATATAACCTTCAAGTCGGAAATTTTTCACATGTATCATCTACTGTGTGGAGCGAATCAGCATCTTCGATATAACCTTCAAGGCGGAACTTTTATCCTGTAATAGCACATGTCTCATCGACTGTATGGAGGGATTTTTACTTTGGAAATAATGTTCCACAGTCGTTACTGCATAGTTCGATGGAGTGTTTCGCTTTTCCCTGGCGGATCTGCATTCTACTGCAATAACAAAACCAATACAGCTGAATCCGTGTGCATGCATTCAGGATGGCATTGCATGCCACTTTCCACGCTGTCGCAGCTTAATTCACGCTGGGTAATGGCAGACACTGCCGCCTCCACCGAAACACTGATTCAGTGATAATGGACTATTACTAAATGTGACTAGCGCAGCAGGTTGCTAATAGTAGATTTGCAGCATGATTGTCTCCTGGAATATTGTTGTCGAGGCTGCGAAAATCAGATCTTATCCGCCTCTCTGCAAGTGTAGCACAACATGCCTTTTATGGCGCTGGATTTTTCGGTCCATGCTTTATTTGTAACGAATACATTATGGTCTTTTACAACGGTTGCCATGCAGACTTTGAGTCAAACACGTGAAAAATCAATCTATGCAGTTTGGACTGTCAACACATCAGCTCCATGCTTTTAACGTAAACTTCGATCGAAAACAATATATTTTCTGGATATGTCGATTTGCCAAAAGATAAGATTTGAGCGTGGTTTGTTTCCTGTGGAAGTCATATCAATTGACAACCCGAACATCAAATGCAAGTCTATTTGCTGGATCTTCCGCCACTGGAAGTAGCCTTTCATGAGTGAGACATCTTCAGACCTTATAGTATTTACGTTCAATGCAATACCGCAATTCGAAAACCTGCTGTCGAACCTTCGCTTTAAAAACGAGTTTCAATATATCTTCTCAATCATGCACAACGCTGCAATGAGTTAGTTGTAATGCTTGCGCTTTCATATATCCACTCCAGCGCTTTACCATATTTTGAAACATCCGTCATTGAAACGTTAGCATCCAATTGTACGTGTGGACATAGTTCTGCTCTACGTTTTAGTCGAATGGTTTGACTGCCACGTGTGCATATAAAATTCATTTGGCTCCATGTAAATATAGCACGTTGGCTCTATGAAACGACTTTGAACGTTGGCTCCGCGCAACGCGTCTTCACATAGTTGTGATCCGCCATTTTAAATGTGAAGTCAACCACCCCCTTACATCTGCCTCTCATGCTTTATCATAAATTAAAACTGCGCGCATCGTCCATATGGGCTCCATGCAACGTGTGCATGCAACATCTGTTCCACCGTTTATCATGATATTTGACCACTGCACAATGTTCGTTTTCTCACACATTTACCGTCGAACCTTTGCATACCGCTATACATTCACCTCACACATAGATCATGGAAGAATTGCATCCATACATGAGCCTTTGGCTCCACGCTTTGAACGAAACTCTCTGACTGTTATCGACGTTGGCTGCGTGTCCATGCAGCTTTGACCACCAATGCGCCACGTTACAACGTTGCCACGATGGGTTTATAAAAATGCCTTGTTCCATGTTGCAATTCGCACCAAGACCAAGAGTATTTGCTCAACCATGCAACGCGCTTATGTTTTAAAAACAAAACAAAGAACTTTGACCATTATATATGTATATGTTCCAAATGTTTCATGATAGATTGAAACCCACCATTGGAACATTTGACTTCATGTTTTAAAAAACACCCTTTTGCCCACATATTTTATATCTCCTCTAAAGAATCAAACTCCGCTTCACCTTTTAAAGATAGGTTTCGATATTTGAGTTCACATGATATCGTTCCTTTAACCTTATATGGTTTTAAAACCATGTGGTTGGCGCCTTGGTTTCATATACAACACCACTTAGGCCAATCGAATGTGTGCCACTTCATAATGTCTTGACATGGTTTGCTCCGCCATTTCTTATGGCTTTGAACCCATATGATTTTACCTTGGTTAGATTGTATAAACCATAACTTTGGTCCACACATTGGCGCCTGCCTTGTAGCTTGGGGTCTGACAACAACTTGCTTCTCAAAGGTACATTTAGATATTTGAAATTGCGCCAACACTATTAATGCGCCCATTTCCTGAACAATCATCTCTACCTCCGTACTTCGATGGATGAGGTGGTACTGAAAGGAGCAAATTCAAATTGAATCACCAAATTGACAGTGATGACCTCTTCGATGCTTATCAAGACGCATTTCAAACTCGTGAACCATTTCATTCCACTGTGGAAGATAGAAGAAACCCCTTTTGCTGTGTCATTGTCTTGGCAACATCAAAATGTGCGTTCTTGAGATGGCACCTCCGTTAATGACGCGAGAAACCCTTATCTTTTAATATCAACGAGTTTATCATAAGATTTTCCTGGTGCCCAGTGCCTCCTTGTTTCTTTGAGTGAATGAACACACGACCCATCATCATCCCTCTGAAACGTTAACTTTCTCTTTCATCACACTTGTGGGTGTATCCTTGTCATTGAGCTTAATCTTATTCCCTCAGTGCCAGGACAATCATTGATGAGTTTATTTGTCGGGGATTGACCTGCATAAACACATCACATTAATTAGTTCATAGTTATTCTTCGCGAAAGGTGTCCCTAGATAAAACATATGAGACCAATGAGCATAAGAGAGGCATTCAAACAACTTTCTTAATGACCAATGGCGAGGGAGCTATTAATGATCGATACAAGGCAGGTTCTTATTCAAACATATGCATGTCAATCTTATTACATAAGGCGTGACTGCGATAAGCGTGTTCGGGTGTACGCTAGATGATCCCTCCCGCATATGACATGATTGCAGCAACCGCATCTGATCATGATGGTGAGAAATCTCATGAGGGGTTGGGGATAGGTCGGCGGGATGTCGTTGACTGTAGGTTAGGTGAAAGACTTTAACGCCTAGGCGAGCAGAGGGGGAACCCGAAATTTTAAATATACCCAAAATTTTGGGTGGTGTTGTAGTGGCTACAACACCATCACTTGACTAAGTTGATTCACCGCATAACATATGTCCGGTCTTGTATTAACTAAATACCTGAGCGAACCCACCAACTGTCGATAGACAGTAGCATCCATTACCTATGTCGATGTAGCATCCTCTTTCCTCTAATTTTCTGGAAGAGGAGTATCCATGGGCTTGCAATCCTCCATGTGAAACTTATCGAGTATCTCCCAAGCATACTTTCCTTGAGACATAAACAGTTCACCTTCTCACTACCATATTTCCAATCCAAGGAAATAATGAAGGAGGCCCAAATCCTTCATCTAAAACTCTTTTGCAAGGTCCTTCTTGCATGAGTGTATCAACTGTTCATCACTCGTTAGTATTAAATCATCAACATGAAGAATAATGATTAAAATCTTACCCTCCACCACAATTTGGTATAGGTTTGCATCCTCCTCACTCTTGGTGAAGCCAACTCCAGTGAAATAACTGTTGATAAGCATGGGGTGCTTGCTTCAGCCCATACAATGCTCTTTTGAGTCTGCACACATGTGACTCACTGCTGAAGATCTCAAATCCTTCAGGCTGCTCAATGTACACTTCTTCCTCAATGATCCCATTAAGAAATGCAATCTTCACATCCATCTAATGAATGTGCCAACCCATTTGCGTTGAGAGAGAAAGGATAGTCCTTATGTAAGAATACCATGCAACAGGTGCAAAGGTTTCTTCATAATCAATCCCCTCAATCTGTGAGAAGCCCCGGGCAACAAATATTGCCTTATACTTCTCAACGCTCCCATCAGCAGCTTGCTTTACCTTGTAGATCCATCTTGAACCTACCACTGATTTACCAACCAGCCTTGGAACAATCTCCTGAGCATTGTTTCTGACAATGGAGTCATACTCCTCCACCATGGCATCTACCCATGTGGGCTCCTGCGCTGCTTCCTCAAAGGAAGATGGCTTTGACATGATACAATTGCTCATGAGAGCCATGTATCTAGTATATTGGTCAGGTGACTGTCTCTATCTGTGCTGCGAAGTAGGCACTCCTACATTCTATGCCGCACCAAGCTTCAGCCTTTCAGCTTTTGTGGCACGCCTTCTGCCAGTTCTGATGTTTGGCTCTGCGTGAATGGAATCCTCCACTCCATGATCCTCCTCCTATGGCTAATCCACATATTGAGGCTCATCTTTGGGAACAAGCAGTTCCTCCTCTGCATGCAAGTGTAGCTCCCTCTCAAGCGACAACTTCATGGCTTTCTCCTCATTGAATTTTATATTATGTCGCACCACAGTCATCCGACTGTTTGGTAAACACACATGATAATTATGGGTTTTTTCTGTGTACCCCACAAATATCCCAACTTCTGCAATCGCCTCCAGCTTCTTCCTGGCATCCTTGGTCACATGAATGTAAACAGATGAGCCAAAAATCATTAAATGAGAAATATTCGCCTTCTTACTAGTAAAATATTCTTCAGGCGTACTCATGCCAAGTACTCTATGAGGACAATGGTTTTGCACATAAACCACAGTGTTGCATGCTTCCAGCCACAAGTGAATTGGTAGGCCCTGGTCATGCATCATAGCTCATGCAGCACCCACGATCGTTCTGTTCTTCCTCTCGGCGAACCCATTCTGTTGTGGGTTATGAGGCACTATGAGTTCTATTGGTGTCCCATGTTTTGATAGTTTGGCAAATCAAAAGACAAGGCAACATCAGAACCAATCTTTAGAATTCCATGATCTAGTCCTCTTGTTCGCAGAGAGGGATCTCTCAAATTATTTTTTTTGCAAAGGTTTATCTTGTGTGCTTAGAGTATTAGTTTTAGACTAGTTATTAAGTGCAGGTGTTTGATTGTTTGTTTGCTTGAATTGATACAACAGAACATGAAAGATCTAGGAAAGATAGATAGACAGGGGAAATGTCAGCTTCATTGGGTAATGGAGTCAAAATGAGGCCATGACAAACTTATCAATGGATGTGGGATATCAAAGGGAAAATCTAACTTGGCTGCAGGATCCTTTGGTTTTGGAATGAGATGGACATTAATGATTTGGAAAGAGAAGTTTAATTCTCAAACAAAGGGAATTTGAAATAACAACTTGAACAATAAAGAGCTATTTGGTAGACAGGGCTAACCATAAATTCTACAAATCACACCTTTAAGCAAATAATGATTTCAAAACAACTTTTATAATGAAATCTAAGATTTGGGGAACACCCTATTTCCTCAAATATTTTATTTCAAATGACTTATAAAACATAAAAGATTCACTGATAATTATGATCATAGAATAGGGAACACATGATCACAACTATAAAGACCTTTAAGCCAAATGTTCAAGCAAGGACAAGGGGCAAGATCAGAACAGACTTCCTTGACTTACTGTAAACAAAAGAACTTCAAAGGGAGACTTTAATAACAGTCTTTAAGTGGTAACAGACAAGCAGGGAGAACCATAAATCATGCTGAAACCAACTGTTCGAACTATTAAGGAAATAAACAAGCATGAGGACTAAATAGAGAGATTAAAGACTCTAAAATACCTCAGCAGAAGAAAACATGAAACAGTGAAGGATGAACAGGTCTAAGGTGCTTCCAGGAGTCATTTCTTAGCCTAAAAATTTCAACCTATTGTAGTAAGAAATTATGGAACAAAATGAAAACAGGAGAAAACATTAAACAGTTTAGAATACTTCACCAACAGCCAAGCTCATGGATCCAATGATAGAGCCTTCTCAGGAATAAGCATGCAACAACATCATCTAGGCTTCCAAGACTTCAATTTTTTCTTCAACTTCAACAGACTATGTATTATTTCAGAGAGTTTCAATATTACAACTAGTGATCAACCAACCAACCAACAACTTCTCATCTTCTACAGCAGTATTTATAGAAGAATGAGGAGGTGAGATCTGATAAAAGATCTCTCAGGACAATTAATACAGATTAATGACTTCTCGGCCTTTGAGGGGCTCGATGAAGAAGTTTACAAACGTTCTGTCTGTATTAATTGTTTTATACTTAAGATTAAGCTCGGTAGGAGCTTTTGTTGACTTTTAAGGCTCTGTTCAGGATGTAATAACTCTGCTAATATTTTTTGCATTAAATTCTTTCAGCAGAATTAATTGTTTGACTGCATTTGAGGCAAATATCTTTTTTTTATCAATAACTTTGGCCTCTATTTGAATGCTTTGAGGCACAGGTGGCTTTGTGGTAGCTGAGAGGAATCAATTTGCCTCAGATGTGGCGGTGGAGGCTTTTCTGTCTGATAAAAAACATATGATTTTCTTTTAACTGTGTTTTAATTTGGGGGATTAGGCTTTTGATAATCAATCTTAGCCATAATCCCCGCAAATATGTCTTCAATCTTTTGTTCTGTTGTGTCCTGTCTTCAACACTGATACTCTTTTAATTGTGATTTAAAATCACAGTGTCTTGTTAATGTGCAGGCCGCGCAAGGCTCTCAAGGCATCAATGCCAATGAAGCATCGAAAAAACGTGGGTCTTGAACCCTGCGAACAGTTTTCCCTTTATGAATCGAAGGCACGAGAATCGTCATTCCTGTCCTTCGGCCTTTCTTTCAACATAACGGATAAACCTTTAAACACCTGCAAAATACGAAAAGATTAATAAAATCCTGATTTTTTGGGAAAAAACTGCTTCAGAGGGTGTGGGGAGGAGCGTGGCCGTTGGATGGCATCATCCAATGGTGGAGATCAGCCAAGAGAAGGTTAAAAGGAGAGCAGAGGGAAGAATAAGACGGGACTGTCTATTGCACAATGATCAACGGTGGTGATTGGTTTTGAAAACCCTTTGATGGAAGGCGGAGGGCGATGAAAATAATACGGGAATGATCTGGGACCGTCCGATCTGGACACGTGGATGGTCCAGATCCAATCGGAAGATCACAATCGGGGGTGGCAAACAAACGATTTAAACTGCGCCAATGGAAATTGCCGATGCGATTAAGCGCTGACCGTCGATCTGCAGATCAGATTGACGGCGGAGAGTGAATCGAAGGGGTTCAAAGGTGGGGGAAGGTTCGCAATCGGAGCGAATTAGGGCCGTCGGATCTGAGGAAGGCGGGGAGGAGATCGACGGCTGAGGATCGGTCAGGGGTAGTTAATCGGAACGGGGAACAAATGCACCTGGTGGAAATTTGCAATGCGATGTTGCACGGGCCGTTCGATCGATTTAAGATCAACGGTGGATTTTGTTTTAAATTATGCATCGGAACTTTTGATGCGGTCTTTCAATCAACCCATTTTGGATTACTTTCAATGCGATAAGTGCCTGATGGGTATAGCGCTTGGTTTGTAGGGCGTGGGCATGTGGGGGAAGTGGTTTAAGACTTAGCCCAAGGGGGCTTAAGTCCTTAGTAATAAAAGCTTGTTTTTTATGAATTTTTCAGAGTTTTCAATGGATTTTGGGGTTTTCGGCAGAGTTAAAAGAGGATTTTTAAACTCTGCAAGATGGATTTTATGAAGGGAAGATGAATAAAAATGGAAAACTAGAGGAAAATGATGGGGAAGAAGAGAGTAAAAATGAAGGTTAGTTCTGAGTGGAGGAAGGGGAAAAATGATGATTTTACAGAAGTCCTTCTTATGAAATCAACAGAATTTCTGAGTATAAAATAGAAACAATAGTGAAGATTTGGACAGAGGCATGAGGCCTTCAAGAGTCTTCAAGAGCCAACACTTTTTAGTAATAAAATTTGTTCCTCGAAGGCTCCAAAAAATTTTATCCACCTTTTGCTATAACAAATTTTATAGGTGGCTAATAGTGGCTCCACTTGGGGATGGTGCCTTCTTGAAGGCATCAAGAACTTCAGACTTGCATTCTCTGGGAGGCTGACCTGTGCCCCATCCATTGGGCTGCCCTTCCTTTGCTGGGATGATCTTGCTCTGAAAACATATTAGCAGCCATAAAAACAATGGATCTTTCATCAACAAGCTTTCTACCTACCCAATCCTACTGATCTAACATTTTTTCTTCATAAGTGTGCACTTGGATTGGCAAACTCTTTTCACAACATTTTATTCTTTTGAAAGCAGGAAATCTGATCTATTTCTACTCCTTATTTCTCCATGGACTCAGATTAAATAGTTGAGCCCATATGATTCTCTACCTAATCTACTATCTGCTAGGATTAAACTGTCCAACAGATTTTATTCACTAAATTCTACAACAGAAATTTAAAAGCAATCAAGTCAGGATTGAATAGTCTAACTTGATGTTGGTCTATGGCATAAAAGCAAACTAAACATAGACATTATTTTGCACAAAATTTAAAACAAAAATAGAAGGCTTAAGGTCAGAAATTTCAAAGTGCTTCCTTCATCTTTTCTTCAGCATCTGTTTTGAATTTGTTTGAGTTGTTTTTCTTCTATCGACTAGCTCAAATTTTGAGCTGATTAGAACCAGTTTTACATCTTTTGTGACTCAGGATTTAAAACAGATTTGAGTCATTCTTTTGCTTGGAAATTTAGGCTCAGATTTTGAGCATGTTTGAACCTTTAATTTCTATCCTAAACTATCTACTGATAAGCCAAGATTAAACAATTTGTCAAATCGAATTCACTATCCTATCAGCAGAAAATTTAAAGCTAATTAGTCAAGATTAAGTTGTTTGACTAACTATAAGTGTGTTCTTCAGGAGTGGCATTTTAGCTTGCACACTTTCAGATTTGTTTCTCTTTTTGGTATGGGGCTATACCTTTCTTGTTTTCACAATCTGCCCTCTTTTCTCTTTTCGATTTGTTTTTGTATTTTTATTTTTCCAACTTTGAATGCAATGTTTAGACTATAATATTTACAATGAAAAAATAAAATGCTTTAAAACTCAAGACTCTTGGCAGAAGTAATGCTTAAGCATCCTGCCATTGAAAGGACCTCCATATAGATCTTCTCCATTCAATTCTTTCAGGAAAAATGCATTGTGACCCCTCTCAGCATGAATAATATAGGGCCCTTTCCACAAGTTCTCAAACTTGCCATGTTTTCCCTTCTCTTCTCTTCTCGAATCCCATTTAAGAACAACATTTCCAACCTAGAAATTTTTTGCCTTAGTCCTCTTATCAAATACTTTCTTTACATTTTCTTGGACTAAATGAGTTCTCTCATAAACTTCTTCTCTGGTCTGCTGTAAATGGATGGTTTGATTTATTCTCCTCTGCATATCATTCTCTTCAACCTGCACTTCTTGAAGGAGCTTCATGACTGGCACTCCTAATGAGGTGGGAAAGATTGCATCCATGCCATAAACTAGCTGATAGGGGGACATATTTATTGACTTCTTCGTAGTTAACCTATTAGCCCATAAGGCATGAACCAGCTTACTGTGCCATGTTTTCTGATTTTGTTCCAATAATTTTTTAATGATATTGATGAGGCTCTTGTTGGAAGATTCAGCTAATCCATTTCCTTGGGGATAGTAAGCAGTGGAATGGCCCAAGGTTATGTGGTATTTGTAACAAAAATCAACCATCTTTTTAGATCTAAAAGCAGCAGCACTGTCTGTTATGATTTTTCTGGGACAACCAAATCTGGATAGGATATTTGTTTCAAGAAACTTGATAATGAGAGAGTCATTAGCATTCTTGGAGGGTATAGCTTCTATCCACTTGGTAAAGAAGTCAGTGGCTGTGAGGATCCACTTATGTTGAGCTAAAGAGGATGGGTGAATTTCCCCAATGAAGTCTAAACCTCATTGTTGAAAAGGTGCCTTAACTCTGATAGGATGTAAGGGTAAGGGAAGAAGTTTTCTTTTGCCATCAAATATTTGACACTTATGGCAAGACATGACCAACTTCTGAGTGTCTGGGAAAAGGGTAGGCCAATAGTAACCAGATCTAATAATTTTGTTCACTGTGGCCTTCCAGTAGAGGTGTCCTCCACATTCTCCGTCATGCAACTCATGCATGATTTTTCCTGCATCATCTTCAAGTAAAAATTCAAGTGAAATTCCAACAACATTTTTCCAATATAATACCCCATCTAAGATGCAAAAACTCACAGCTTTTTGTTTCAAAAATATAGCTTTAGTTTTAGACAAAGAAGGAGGGGCATTTAAATATAAAAGCATATAAATAATGTCAGCATACCAAGGAAAATTCAGAATGTTTCTTCAATGAAAGGAGCAGTGGATTCTTCTATTTCTTCCAACACATCTACCATATTCATGTCTAGTGCTTGGAAGTTAGACTCAGCCATAAGTTTTGCTAATCCTTGCCCTTTAACTAGTTTGGTGGGCCTGATTTCTAAGTCATACGCAAGAATAGTTGCAATCCATTTTCCCCTTTTACCATCAAGGTCTTGACTTAGAATGTCCTTGACAACAATATGTGGAACAAAATAAATTATGTGAGAGTGTAAAATATAGACCCTAAAGTCTTTTAAAGCGTTCACTAATGCTAAGGCTTGCTTCTCCATGATGTTATATTTGAGAGGAGCATCTCTTAAGGCCCTAATAAAGAAAGATATTGGTTGTTCTTGCCCCAAGTCATTCTTTTGAAGTAAAACGGCAGCTATTGTATGTTCAGATGCAAAAGAAAAGATGTAAAAGTCTTTGTTAAAATTGGGACTAATCAAGACTGGTGTTTGAGTAAGAGCTTGTTTGACTAGTTCGAATGATTGTTTAGCTGGTAAAGTCCATTTTACACCGAAATCTTTCTTAAGCATGTTTGTAATGTTTTTTAATAGCTGAGCAAGATTAGGGATAAACTTCCTCAGAAAATTAATCTTTCTGATGAAAGATTGCAACTCTTTGAGGCTTCTTGGATGACTGATTTGTAATATGCCATTTATCCTTATAGGGTCTATTTTGATTCCCTCTTCCGAAATTATATGGCCAAGAATTTTACCTTCTTGGAGACCAAAGAGTGTCTTCTTGGGATTCAATGACAAGCCAAATTTCCTACACTTCTTAAAAACTTTTCTCAAGTGAATCAAATGTTCCTCATCAGTTTTTGAGAAAACAGTTATGTCTTCAAGGTAAATGATTATGAAATATACAATATCCTCAGAAAAGGCTATGTCCATGGCCCTTTGGAAGGTGGCCCCTGCATTCATTAATCCGAAAGGCATTTTGACATACATAAAGGTGCCCCACGGTGTGGTAAAAGCAGTTTTGATTTGATCACTTGGGAGTACTAACACCTGGTTGTAACCCGAGAACCCATCTAAAAGGGATATCCTTTTTGACCCAACTACCCTTTGAAGTATATGGTCCATCTTAGGTAAGGGGTAGTTATCTTTTAAAGAGGCTCTATTTAAATTTATGAAGTCAATACAGAGCCTGATTTCCCCTGTTTTCTTTCTAACAGAAACTAAGTTCGATACCCATTCTGAATATCTAATGGGTACTATGATCCCAGCATCATGCATCTTTTCAATTTCTTCCTTAACTAAATGCAGTAAGAGAGGGTTAATTCTCCTTAGCTTTTGTTTGAAAGGCTTTTGATTTTCTTTGAGGGGAATTTTGTGCTGAATGATGTGGGTATCATATGATTTCAGGTCTTTGTATCCCCAAGCAAAAACATCTCTAAACTCCTTGAACAGCTCTATATATTGCAATTTTATGTGAGCTGGGAGGGTGCTGGATAGTTTAATCATCTTGGGTTCTGCTAGACTGCCTATGTTATGTTCTTCTACATTCGTTTCCACAGGCTCCATTCTCGGTTCCTTGGCTACATCGTTAAAATAAAAAAGGTGTTCTAAAGGTGTGAGACCTCTTGGAATTTTATCATTTTTGCATTGTAAAACTTCCAAGTCTTCTTGGTCTGCGTTGTCAATTATCTCTGCTTCAAAAGGATTCTCATAATGATTTATGTCAGCAGTATATGTCATTTCAACTTCTGGTATTTGTTCAATATACAAACAGTTTTCTTTATGGCTGGTTTTTGATATTGGTATGTCAAAATTGTTTTCTGATTTTAAGAAATAATCTATGTGTTTGTAAGAATCAAACACTTGCCAGTGATCTTCGTTATCAGGCATAGCAGGCCTGTGTTTTAACTTTACGCTAAGCTGTTGATTTATCTCAGGTATTTGGCAATTACTGGCAGTGAAAGAAAGTTCATTTGCTAGATGATTTAGTGCTCTTGGAATGAAAATAAGTTCATACTTTTCAAAGGTTTTCAATAGATCAAGGGAAGCGTTCCGATATTCCCTAAGTCTTGGATTTCTAGCTGAGTATTCTCCTTTGATTTGTCTTATGATAAGTTCAAAATCTCCTAATATTGATATCTTTTGGGCTTCTAATTGTTTAAGCAATTGTAACCCTAGGAGAAGTGCTTCATACTCAGCAATATTATTAGTGCATGGGAAATCCAATTTATATGAAAAAATCTGATTTGTATTTTAAATCCACACACCTGCTCCTGCACTTGTTTTATTACAAGATCCATCAAAGTTTAGTGTCCAAAGTATGTCATCCTTATTTTCATTCTCTCGTTGCTGTTGATTTTCAATGTTTTTCATTTGATGCGAGGGAAAATTTGATTGTTCTAGTGAACTGATTTAGTCTATGTTTTCCTTATCTTGTTGAGTAATTTCATCTTCGTTACATAAGATAAAGGAATCTAAACTTGATTGAATAGAATATATTGGAGAGTTGATTGGTTTGTCTATGTTGCTCACCATGTACTTCATGTGAGATTCCCTGTATAGTTTTCGGTTTTGGTTGAAAACAAGGATGGTGGAATAAGACATGTCCATTTGAAGGCTTCCCTGAAGTTTGGCTCCCCATGATCTTGATAAGAGCATGCCATACTTAGGGGGAATTTCAGCTACGACTATGTCCATTACTAGACTCTTAGCAGGGATTTGAGCTAGATTAACACATAAATCTTTGATTAAACCCAAACATTTGACTCTGCTTGAGTCAAAGGAATACAAGTCTTTGTATGGTTTAGTAATTTCTAAGCCTAAGCTTTCCATTACTACCTTGGGCATTAGATTGTGTGAAGCTTCCGAATCTAACATGGCATTGTGTAAAATTTTCTCGTGAATGTTAAAGCTAACATAGAAGGGAGGGACAACGCCTTGTTGGTATTTTCCTTCAACTTCTGGACCAAACAAAAACTTAGGTTTTTCATCTGTCAAGTTTAAGGTGTCAGTATCACTTCCTAAGTTCAAAGCCGTCAAAACTTGGTTTTTTTACACCTCTTGGGTTACTAGTTCAGCTAGGGGGATGGTAATTTTTATCTTAGCAATCTCTCCCTCAAGGCTGAAAGGAACAATTGACTTGTTCGTATTTACATCTGTCTTTTCAATTGAATTCCTTTCAGCGATTTTGATTTGTTGAACGTTGTTTGGACTGGTAATTGGGACAGTTTTATTAGGACCACTAGCTTAAGTGTTAGGGGTACTCTGTTCAACATTTGGCTGGAAACTTTTGTCTTTGTTTAAGTTTGGTTTCTTGGCCAAAATGTTGGTTTTCTCTGCTATCTTTTTGGTCTGAGTTTCTGTGTTTTTCTTGACAACAGTATTAGTGTTCTTATCCTTTGAATTATCTATGTTCCCTTTGCTCCTAATATCATATTGTTTGTGCACCTCGATGATTGCATTTTCAAACCCCAATCTATAGTCATCGGAATCTTCATAGGTGTTTGTATTTTGATCATAAGCGAAAAAACCTTGTTCTTCTTCAGTGAGGAAAACATCATCCCCACTGTCTGATCCAATCAAGTTTACATGAGCTTCTCCCAACCTTTCCATCTCCCTATCTTCCTCATATTGATCTACGTAGTTTTGTTGGAAGGGAGGTATAATCTGTTGGTCGTTTTCCTTCTACTTGTCTTGATTGTTTTCTCTCCTATAATTCTGATTTATGTTTCTATTTTGGTTGTTTTGAGGTTCTCTTGAAGAAAATCTGTCATTCAAATTTATCTTTTCAAGCATCCTCTCCATTACTTTCACCGGGTTATCAATTTTAGCGTCTGAATTTGAGGCTGAGGGTAGTAGGTCATATTTATAAGTTACCCTCTTCTCTAATCTCAACCTATTTCTTTTCTCAATTATATTTGCTTCTATGCTAACAGCTCCTTTCTGCATGTCTTCTAAGGTTAATTAATCTCTCTCCCTTAACTGATAAGTCATTTCAGCGTCAAGGCCTTCGGGATACCTTACCAAGGCCATGCCTTGAGGAGGTTTCATGTGAGGTGGAAGAGCATTGTAAAAGTTATTGAACCTAGTGGAGTAATCATGAACACTCTCCCCTTGATTTCTCTTGAGGCTGCTATACTCTGCTAGTATTTGGAGAGGATTCTTTTTGAGTTCCCATTTGTTGATGAATTTTTGATGCAAGGCAGGGAGATCATTTATGCTATTAGGAGGTAAGTTTTTAAACCATTTCTTTACATCTCCTCCTAGACTTTGGTTTAATATTCTCATCTTCACAATTTCTTCTTCTATCTCCATGTAATCGAAAGCATCTTCCATCCTATCTACATGATGTTGAGCCATTGTAGACTCTTTTCCAGTGAAATGAGGGATTTTGGATTGGTAATCATTTGGTAAGGGAAGCATAGGTTGTGGTAACACTAATGTGGCATACCATGTTGCCATGGCTGGAAAGAAAGGTGGACTTACAAGGGGTGGGTTTATGAAAGGGAAAGTGGGCTACAATGAAGTGATTTGGATAGTGGATGTTGGATGGACAGATATGGATGTACCGGGGATAGATTGTTGAGTTGATCTTGGATGAGAGACACCTAAATTAAGAAGGAAATGTAAATCAGGTGGTGTGGTTTCTCTACTACCAGGATGTTCACTTTGTTCTGGGGATAAAAGTGAAGACTCAGAGTCTATGTGAATTATATCATCATGCGACCTAGTTCTAAAAGGATTTCTTAAGTCGACTTGTGATTGTTGTAGAGCTGCAAGATTTTCAGGAACTGAATTAGCTCTCAAGGGTGATCTAAAAACAGTTGAAAATTTAACCTTAGGGGACTCCCTAAGTATACTTTCAGGGTTGTCAACTATTTCCGGTGGGTTTGGGTTCGAGGATGTTGAAGATGGCAACAAGAAACAGTGAAGGAGGCATCCTGAAACATCTTTCCTGATCCTAGTTGGAAAGTGATCACCTAAACTAGGTGGGGGACCACACAGGTGATTTTTGTCGCAAAATCTATTTTTAGACTATGTCTATTTTTAGACATATGGATCATGATCTATAAGTTGCGAGATGATATTTATGGATGGTTGGTCATGTTGGTAAAAATAGATGGACCTCTATTTTTAGACATATGGGTGGTTTCTATTTTTAGACTGCCAGGCTAAAAATAGATATGTCGAATATTATTAGCTCTTAATAATATTTGGACTCTAAACATTATCTTATTCTCTTGAAGCACTTCAGTTTGATGCCTGGATGTGGCACATGCAGCTGACAGAAGGAAATACGTTTTTCCTAGGGTTTAAGTGAAGCTATTGCATGAAGACTTCAGTTAGAAATCATGTGACAAAGTTTGGTGGAGTTGATTGAGGAAGTTAGTGGAGTTGTATTCAGTTTAAATAATCTAAACATAGTTGAGCTTTTTGTATCCAAGTTAACTAATAGATACAATTAGTGAGAGTGGTGTGAATTAATTATTAATTAATTCACTAATTATATACTCATAAATCAACTAAAGAATACATCAATTAACTTCAGTGCATGGACAGTTTCAGTGGAGACCAGTGCAGAAATAGGTGAAAGAGCAGGTTAACTATCGGTTGTGACTACACTGTTGCTATTTGTAGCACACAGATAGGTGGAGTAATCAATGAGGATTGTGCAGTTCAATCCAGGTGGTTTATCTATATAAAGAGGCCATCCCATAGCATTGAAACACGCAATTGAGGTTGACTATCAAGTGGCTAAAGGTTGGAGCATGAGTTTTGCTAGATCTAGCTTGATAGTGTGTAGCATGGGAGGTAGTGCATGAGAGCTTGCAAAGAGCTTTGTACTATGATTGTTACGTGATCTCCATGACATGTATAATATACAGATAGTTGGGGGTTTTCAGCTTTAAGCTTTCCCATGAAATACTGTGTTCATATGTGTGAATTTTTATGGCTTTAATGTGTGCATGCAATTGGTTTTATTTCCGCATGTGATGATCGATGGTAGAAGAGATTCGTAGCTATGCAGCTAAATAGTCATGGTCGGGAGAATCTGAGTGGATAACATATCCATTATTCAAATTTCTGTGGTATCAGAGGAAGATTAATTGTCGAGATCTATTACGGTGATTGCAAACTTATTTCCTAGGACAGAGTCTGCATACGGGCCAGGAAGCCTCCGGATTCATCTTTCTTCGGAAAGTGAAAGGTCTGGTAAAAGCCCCTTGCAGTCAATCTCTGATTTGGAAATAATTTGTTCTCAAGTGTAGATCGGAAGCGATTGAGTTATCAGCTGGTGGTGAAATTCGAGTTTGCAGATTTGTGTTCTTGGTGCCGCGGTGAAAATGTCTTTCATCGGTTTGCGACTAGAATATGCCTTGGAAGGCAGTTCGAATTATGTTGCATAGAAGGACCGCATGGAGGCTGTATTAGATGATCATGGGCTATTGGAATTCGTGGAGAAAGAGATTCCAAAGCCTACTTCTAATGATGCTGCTGTTGTGGAAGCATGGCAAAAGAAACAAGCAAAATGTCGAAGGATCCTGTTGGAGGGTGTAAAGGATCACATTGTATCCAGTTTACACGGGAAGGCCTCTCCATATTTGATGTGGAAAGCCTTGACGGATCTGTACCAAAGAAAGAGCGATCAGAGGAAGCTGGCACTCAAAGATAGACTCAGGAACATCAAGTGTGAGAAGGAGGAAAGTATGTCGAAGTACCTCACGAGGTTCACTCAATGTCGGGATGAGCTGGGAAGTGTTGGTGTGATGGTGGAGGATGAGGATCTGGTGAGTTTGGCACTTCTTGGTTTGCCGAAGAGTTGGCATGCATATCAAGATAGTGTCAATGGTCGGGAAAAGTTGCCGGGATGGGAAAGACTGTGGTCTGATCTCGTGCAAGAGGAGATCCGGCGAAATACCAGAGATGGTTCTTCATCAAAGGGAGCTGATGAAGAAGACTGCGCTTTGGCTGCCAAAGCAAGGAAGGGAAAGGGAAAGGAGAAGGCTTCTCAATCCGGTGCGGATGGTAAAGAGCGTGACATGTCCAAAGTGAAGTGTTTTCACTGTCACGATCATGGACATTACGCCACGAATTGCCCCAAGAAGAAGAAGAACAAGCAGGCTGCTGGATCTGCAGCTGGTGAGGCTCTTGCCTCGCAATTTGAGTTGGACTTCTCATTGATCGCATGCATGGTGTCTAGTGCATTGGGATCGGGGTGGTATATTGATAGTGGCGCTTCCTTTCACATGACGGGAGATGCAAATCTTTTCAGTGACTTGGTGGAGAAAGGTCTCCGGATGCATGTTGAGTTGGGCGACGGTGGACGATACAATGCGACCGGTATTGGTACCATAACCTTTCAGAGGGAGTCAGGTAAACTCATTCTTTTACAAGATGTATTGCATGTACCAGGTCTAACAAAGAATTTGATCTCAGTTGCAATGTTAGAGGATAAAGGGTATGAAGTTGTCTTTAGAGAAGGAAAGGTGTTCCTTCGGCACAAGGCAACGAGACAAGTCAAGAAGGTTGGGATTCGAGCAAAGAATCTCTACAGACTTGAAGTAGATGGGATGTCTACGGAGCTTCCTATTGTTGGGAAGCGGGAGAAAGACATGCAACTGAAGCTTGAGAGGGAGCAAGTGTTGCATGCAGGCGAGAAAGACATGCAATTGAAGCTTGAGAGGGAGCGGGTTTTGCATGCAGGAGATAGTGAACCTCGGGGTGTGGAGCAGCCACAAGAGGATCATGGAGTGGAATAGACCACTCATGCAGAGAAATTTCGTGCCAGACGGGCAGAGGGAGTGCATGCAGCTATACCACCAGGTATGAGGTGGGGCGACATGCATGATTAATCCCATGAGGAGATTTCTGGGCAGATTCATGAGATGGTGTGGAACTCATGGATTGAACCTGGCTACGAGGTGCCCACAGCGCAGCAGTAGCAAGATCAGTTGGAGTGATGCAGGCAGATCAAAGTGATAGTGTCGGATACTGGAGCGCGGATCAGAGTTGACAGCAAGTGCAAGAGTGCATGGGTGCAAGAGTTCAACAGCGCAGTAGTTCCTGATGACATGTGCAGTTGGCCAAGCAGAAGTCGAAGACTTTAATGATAGATGCTAGATGCATCAAGACTGGTTGAGTTGTTTGGAGCCTATTCAATTTCAGAGGAGTTGCAGAGCAGATGCATGGAGTTGCATGGCGCTTGCAAAGGGTGCATGGCACATGCATGGAGTTGCATGGTGCATGCATGAGTTTGCATGGCGCATGCAAAGGGTGCATGGCGAATGCATGGAGTTGCATGTTGCATGCATGGAGTTGCATGGCGCTTGTGGAGGTTGCAGGGCGAATGCATGGAGTTGCATGTCGCATGCAAAGACAGTCCTTTCTTGTTGAGAGGGAGTGTTGAAAATGGCAACAAGAAACAGTGAAGGAGGCCTCCTGAAACATCTTTCCTGATCCTAGTTGGAAAGTGATCACCTAAACTAGGTGGGGGACCACACAGGTGATTTTTGTCGAAAAATCTATTTTTAGACTATGTCTATTTTTAGACATATGGATCATGATCTAGGAGTTGCGGGATGCTATTCTTGGATGATTGATCATGTTGGTAAAAATAGATGGACCTCTATTTTTAGACATATGGGTGGTTTCTATTTTTAGACTGCCAGGCTAAAAATAGATATGTCGAATATTATTAGCTCTTAATAATATTTGGACTCTAAACATTATCTTATTCTCTTGGAGCACTTTAGTTTGATGCCTGGATGTGGCACATGCAGCTGACAGAAGGAAATACACTTTTCCTAGGGTTTAAGTGAAGCTATTGCATGATGACTTCAGTTAGAACTCATGTGAGAGAGTTTGGTGGAGTTGATTGAGGAAGTTAGTGGAGTTGTATTCAGTTTAACTAATCTAAACATAGTTGAGCTTTTTGTATCCAAGTTAACTAATAGATACAACTAGTGAGAGTGGTGTGAATTAATTAATAATTAATTCACTAAATAATAACTCATTAATCAATTGAAGAATACATCAGTTAACTTCAGTGCATGGACAGTTTCAGTGGAGACCAGTGCAGAAATAGGTGAAAGAGTAGGTTAACTATCAGTTGTGACTATACTGTTGCTATTTGCAACACACGGATAGGTGGAGTAATCAATGAGGATTGTGCAGTTCAATCCAGGTGGTTTATCTATATAAAGAGGCCATCCCATAGCATTGAAACAGGCAATTCAGGTTGGCTATCAAGTGGCTAAAGGTTGGAGCATGAGTTTTGCTAGATCTAGCTTGATAGTGTGTAGCAAGGGAGGTAGTGCATGAGAGCTTGCAAAGAGCTTTGTACTATGATTGTTACATGATCTCCATGACATGTGTAATATACAGATAGTTGGGGGTTTTCAGCTTTAAACTTTCCCATGAAATACTGTGTTCATATGTGTGAATTTTTTTGGCTTTAATGTGTGCATGCAATTGATTTTATTTCCGCATGTGATGATCAATGGTAGAAGAGAGATTACGTATTATGCATGAAGCTAAAATAGTGTGGTGCTGAGAGAATCTGCGGTGGATAGGTCATCCATTATTCAAATTTCTACATGGTATCGGAGCAATATTAATTGTCGAGATCTATTACGGTGATTGCAAACTTATTTCCTCGGACAGCGCCTGCATACGGGCCAGATAGCCTCTGGATTCATCTTTCTTTGGAAAGTGAAAGGTTTGGTAAAAGCCCATGCAGTCAATCTCTGATTTGGAAATAATTTGTTCTCAAGTGTAGATTGGAAGCGATTGAGTTATCAGCTGGTGGTGAAATTCGAGTTTGCAGATTTGTGTTCTTGGTACCGCGGTGAAAATGTCTTTCATCGGGTTGCGACTAGAATATGCCTTGGAAGGCAGTTCGAATTATGTTGCATGGAAGGACCGCATGGAGGCTGTATTAGATGATCATGGGCTGTTGGAATTCGTGGAGAAAGATATTCCAAAGCCTACTTCTAATGATGCTGATGTTGTGGAAGCATGGCGAAAGAAACAAGCAAAATGTCGAAGGATCCTGTTGGAGGGTGTAAAGGATCACATTGTATCCAGTTTACACGGGAAGGCCTCTCCATATTTGATGTGGAAAGCCTTGACAGATCTATACCAAAGCAAGAGCGATCAGAGGAAGCTGGCGCTCAAAGATAGACTCGGGAACATCAAGTGTGAGAAGGGGGAAAGTATGCCGAAGTACCTCACGAGGTTCACCCAATGTCGGGATGAGCTGGGAAGTGTTGGTGTGCCGGTGGAGGATGAGGATCTGGTGAGTTTGGCGCTTCTTGGTTTGCCGAAGAGTTGGCATGCATATCAAGATAGTGTCAATGGTCGGGAAAAATTGCCGGGATGGGAAAGAATGTGGTCTGATCTCGTGCAAGAGGAGATCCGACGAAATACCAGAGATGGTTCTTCGTCAAAGGGAGCTGATGAAGAAGACTGCACTTTGGCTGCCAAAGCAAGGAAGGGGAAGGGCAAGGAGAAGGCTTCTCAATCCGGTGCGGATGGTAAAGAGCGTGACATGTCCAAAGTGAAGTGTTTTCATTGTCACGATCATGGACATTACGCCACGAATTGCCCAAAGAAGAAGAAGAACAAGCAGGCTGCGAGAACTGCAGCTGGTGAGGCTCTTGCCTCATAATTTGAGCTGGACTTCTCATTGATCGCATGCATGTTGTCTAGTGCATTGGGATCAGGGTGGTATATTGATAGTGGTGCTTCCTTTCACATGACGGGAGATGCAAATCTTTTCAGTGACTTGGTGGAGAAAGGTCTCCAGATGCATGTTGAGTTGGGCGACGGTGGACGATACAATGCGACCAGCATTGGTACCATAACCTTTCAGAGGGAGTCAGGTAAACTCATTATTTTACAAGATGTATTGCATGTACCAGGTCTAACAAAGAATTTGATCTCAGTTGCAATGTTAGAGGATAAAGGGTATGAAGTTGTCTTTAGAGAAGGGAAATTTTTCCTTCGGCACAAGGCAACAGGACAAGTCAAGAAGGTTGGGATTCGGGCAAATAATCTCTACAGACTTGAAATTGATGGGATGTCTACGGAGCTTCCTACTGTGGGGAAGCGGGAGAAAGACATGCAACTGAAGCTTGAGAGGGAGCAAGTGTTGCATGCAGGCGAGAAAGACATGTAATTGAAGCTTGAGAGGGAGCGGGTTTTGCATGCAGGTGATAGTGAACCTCGGAGTGTGGAGCAGCCACAAGAGGATCATGGAGTGGAAGAGACCACTCATGCAGAGAAATTTCGTGCCAGACGGGCAGAGGGAGTGCATGCAGCTATACCACCAGGTATGAGGTGGGGCGACATGCATGATTGATCCCAAGAGGAGATTTCTGGGCAGATTCATGAGATGGTGTGGATCTCATGAATTGAACCTGGCTACGAGGTGCCCACAGCGCAACAGTAGCAGATCAGTTGGAGTGATGCAGGTAGATCAAAGTGACAGTGTCGGATACTGGAGCGCGGATCAGAGTTGACAGCAAGTGCAAGAGTGCATGGGTGCAAGAGTTCAACAGCGCAGTAGTTCCTGATGACATGTGCGGTTGGTACCAGCAGAAGTCGAAGACTTTGATGATAGATGCTAGATGCATCAAGACTGATTGAGTTGTTTGGAGCCTATTCAGTTTCAGAGGAACACGAGAGCGGATCGCCAGGTTGCTGTGCAAAGGGTGCGTAGCACATGCATGAGTTGCATGGTGCATGCATGTGAGTTTGCACGAGCGCATGCGAGGTGCATGGCGAATGTGGGTCTGTCCGCTTGTGAAGGTTGCGGGCGCATGGCAGGTTGCATGTCGCATGCAAAGGCAGGTCCTTTCTTGTTGAGAGGAGTGTTGAAGATGGCAACAAGAAACGATGAAGGAGGCATCCTGAAACATCTTTCACGATCTAGTTGGAAAGTGATCACCTAAACTAGGTGGGGGACCACACGAGGTGATTTTTTGTAGAGTCTATTTTTAGACATATGGATCATGATCTATAAGTTGCGAGATGCTATTTATGGATGGTTGGTCATGTTGGTAAAAATAGATGGACCTCTATTTTTAGACATATGGGTGGTTTCTATTTTTAGACTGCCAGGCTAAAAATAGAAATGTCGAATATTATTAGCTCTTAATAATATTTGGACTCTAAACATTATCTTATTCTCTTGGAGCACTTCAGTTTGATGCCTGGATGTGGCACATGCAGTTGACAGAAGGAAATATGCTTTTCCTAGGGTTTAAGTGAAGCTATTGCATGATGACTTTAGTTAGAACTCATGTGACAGAGTTTGGTGGAGTTGATTGAGGAAGTTAGTGGAGTTGTATTCAGTTTAACTAATCTAAACATAGTTGAGCTATTTGTATTCAGTTTAACTAATTGATACAATTAGTGAGAGTGGTGTGGATTAATTATTAATTAATTCACTAATTATAAACTCATTAATCAACTAAAGAATACATCAGTTAACTTCAGTGCATGGACAGTTTCAGTGGAGGCCAGTGCAGAAATAGGTGAAAGAGCAGGTTAACTATCGGTTGTGACTATACTATTGCTATTTGCAACACACAGATAGGTGGAGTAATCAATGAGGATTGTGAAGTTCAATCCAGGTGGTTTATCTATATAAAGAGACCATCCCATAGCATTGAAACAAGCAATTCAGGTTGGCTATCAAGTGGCTAAAGGTTGGAGCATGAGTTTTGCTAGATCTAACTTGATAGTGTGTAGCATGGGAGGTAGTGCATGAGAGCTTGCAAAGAGCTTTGTACTATGATTGTTACATGATCTCCATGACATGTATAATATACAGATAGTTGGGGGTTTTCAGCTTTAAGCTTTCCCATGAAATACTGTGTTCATATGTGTGAAATTTTATGGCTTTAATGTGTGCATGCAATTGATTTTATTTCCGCATGTGATGATCAATGGTAGAAGAGATTCTGTATTATGCATGAAGCTAAAATAGTGTGTGATCAGGAGAATCTCGGTGGATAACTCATCCATTATTCAAATTTCTACAAGGAAAGCTCTAGTATGAATCTTTCTAGGAGCCACTATACAGGGAAGGCTCTAGTATGAATCTTTCTAGGAGCCACTACGCTGTGTTTTTCGAACCCAGCTAAAAGAAAAGTTTTAACCAAATATGACAATCTTTAAGGGGCTAACTGATCTTTAAAAAGAAGAAAACTTTAATCCTAAAGCCTTCTTACTGAGTTTGTATTATGTTACAAAGATTATGGATCTTCCCAGTGGAGTCTTAAGGTCTGTTTTAGGATTTTGGAGTCACCAGGTGGAAATTTTTAGCTCTTTTGGAGGCAAAAGGTTTTATGGTCCACCACCAAGTTTATTATGAAGCCAAACTGAAATGTTTTTGGGTTTTTCTGAGTTTCTTGATCTTATAGGTTATGAGAGTGTCCTGAATCTGACTTAACACTTAGTTAGGGTGTCAAAACATGCAGAGTTCACTCTTATGGCTTGGTAACTGATTCCTTCAAGGTTTGATAAGGTTCTAAAGAATCCTAAGGGTTTACTTAGTTTTTCATTGATTCAAGGAGTCGTAAGGGGTACTTAGATTATTACTAACTCAGAAGGGTCCCACCGTGATCGCCATTATGTTGGTGTCTCATGTTTTGATAGTTTGGCAAATCAAAAGACAAGGCAACATTAGAACCAATCTTTAAAGTTCGAGGATCTAGTCCTCCTGTTCTCAGAGAGGGATCTCTCAAATTATTTGTTTTGCAAAGGTTTATCTTGTGTGCTTAGAGTATTGGTTTTAGACTAGTTATTAAGTGCAGGTATTTGATTGTTTGTTTGGTTGAATTGATACAGCAGAACATGAAAGATCTAGGAAAGATAGATAGACAGGGGAAATGTCAGCTTCATTGGGCAATGGAGTCAAAATGAGGCCATGACAAACTTATCAATGGATGTGGGATATCAAAGGGCAAATATAACTTGGCCACAGGATCCTTTGGTTTTGGAATGAGATGGACATTAATGATTTGGAAAGAGAAGTTTAGTTCTCAAACAAAGGGAATTTGAAAGCACAACTTGAACAATAAAGAGCTATTTGGTAGGCAGGGCTAACCATAAATTCTACAAATCACACCTTTAAGCAAATAATGATTTCAAAACAACTTTTAAAATGAAATCTAAGATTCGGGGAACACCCTATTTCCTCAAAGATTTTATTTTAAATGACTTAGAAAACATAAAATATTCACTGATAATTACGATCATAGAAGAGGGAACACCTAAATACATCTATGATCACAACTATAAAGACCTTTAAGCCAAATGTTCAAGCAAGGACAAGGGGCAAGATCAAAACAGACCTCCTTGACTTACTGTGAACAAAAGAACTTCAAAGGGAGACTTCAATAACAGTCTTTAAGTGGTAACAGACAAGCAAGGGGAACCATAAATCATGCTGAAACCAACTGTTCTAACTATTAAGGAAATAAACAAGCATGAGGACTAAAGAGAGAGATTAAAGACTCTAAAATACCTCAGCAGAAGAAAACATGAAACAGTGAAGGATGAACAGGTGGTGCTTCCAGGAGTCATTTCTTAGCCTAAAACTTTCAACCTACTGTAGTAAGAAATTATGGAACATAATGAAAACAGGAGAAAACATTAAACAGTTAAGAATACTTCACCAACAGCCAAGCTCATGGATCCAATGATAGAGCCTTCTCAGGAATAAGCATGCAACAACATCATCTAGGCTTCCAAGACTTCAATCTGTTCTTCAACTTCAACAGACTATGTATTATTTCAGAGAGTTTCAATATTACAACTAGTGATCAACCAACCAACCAAAAACTTCTCATATTCTATAGCAGTATTTATAGAAGAATGAGGAGGTGACATCTGATAAAAGATCTCTCAGGACAATTAATATAGATTAATGACTTCTCGGCCTTTGAGGGGCTCGATGAAGAAGTTTACAAATGTTCTATCTGTATTAACTGTTTTATACTTAAGATTAAGCTCGGTGGGAGCTTTTGTTGACTTTTAAGGCTCTATTCAGGATGTAATAACTCTGCTGATATTTTTTGCATTAAATTATTTCAGCAGAATTAACTGTTCGGCTGCGTTTGAGGAAAATATCTTCATTTGATCAATAACTTCGGCCTCCATTTGAATGCTTTGAGGCACAGGTGGCTTTGTGGTAGCTGAGAGGAATCAATTTGCCTCAGATGTGGCGCTGGAGGCTTTTCTGTCTGATAAAACAAATATGATTTTCTTTTAACTATGTTTTAATTTGGGGGATTAGGCTTTTGATAATCAATCTTAGCCATAATCCCCGCAAATCTGTCTTCAATCTTTTATTCTGCTGTGTCCTGTCTTCAACACTGATACTCTTTTAATTGTGATTTAAAATCACAGTGTCTTGTTAATGTGCAGGCTGCGCAGGCCTCTCAAGGCATCAGTGCCAATGAAGTATCGACGAAACATGGGTCTTGAACCCTGCGAACGGTTTTCCTTTTATGAATCGAAGGCACAAGAATCATCATTGCCGTCCTTCGGCCTTTCTTTCAACATAACGGATAAACCTTTAAACACCTGCAAAATACGAAAAGATTAATAAAATCCTGCGTTTTTTGGGAAAAAATTGCTTTAGAGGGTGTGGGGAGGAGTGTGGCCATTGGATGGCATCATCCAACGGTGGAGATCAGCCAAGAGAAGGTTAAAAGGAGAGCAGAGGGAAGAATAAGACGATATCGTCAATTGCGCAATGATCAACGGTGGTGATTGGTTTTGAAAACCCTTTGGTGGAAGGCGGAGGGCAATGAAAATAATACGGGAATGATCTGGGACCGTCCGATCTGGACACATGGATGGTCCAGATCCAATCGGAGGATCGCAATCGGGGGTGGCAAACAAACGATTTAAACTGCGCCAATGGAAATCGCTGATGCGATTAAGCACTGACCGTCAATCTGCAAATCAGATCAACGGCGGAGAGTGAATCGGAGCGGTTCAAAGGTGGGGGAAGGTTCACAATCGGAGCGAATTAGGGTCGTCGGATCTAAGGAAGGTGGGGAGGAGATCGACGGCTGAGGATCGGTCGGGGGTAGTTAATCGGAAGGGGGAACAAATGCACCTGGTGGAAATTTGCGATGCGATGTTGTGCGAGCCGTTCGATCGGCTTAAGATCAATGGTGGATTTTGTTTTAAATTATGCACCAGCGGAAAAACCCTTTAAAACTTTATAAAACCCAAATTTTTTAATAAAATAAAGGTTTTGGTGGCAGAATATATATATATGAAAAGGTTGGCGCCCGACTGCGAGGCCTTTGGTCTTTGCGAAATACAATATGCTCGGGGCGTATACAATAAAGGGCCAATCACAATCGAAGCTTTGGGCCTGGGCTTTCCAATCTAACCATTGGAAACTTGCGATGCGATTGGCGCCTTCGGACTCTTATCACTTGATCCCGGGTGAAGGTTATATGGAATGAAAAGCAGAGGGGGCGGAGTTATAATAAAGGGACTCAATCGCATCGGAACTTTTGATGCGGTCTTTCAATCAAACCATTGTGGATTAATTCCGATGCGATAAGCACCTGATGGGTATAGCGCCTGGTTTGTAGGGCGTGGGCATGTGGGGGAAGTGGTTTAAGACTTAGCCCAAGGGGGCTTAAGTCCTTAGTAATAAAAACTTGTTTTTTATGAATTTTTCAGAGTTTTCAATGGATTTTGGGGTTTTCAGCAGAGTTAAAAGAGGATTTTTAAACTCTGCAAGGTGGATTTTATGAAGGGAAGATGAAGAAAAATGGAAAACTAGAGGAAAATGATGGGGAAGAAGAGAGTAAAAATGAAGGTTAGTTCTGAGTGGAGGAAGGGGAAAAATGATGATTTTACATAAGTCCTTCTTATGAAATCAGCAGAATTTCTGAGTATAAAATAGGAACAGTAGTGAAGATTTGGACAGAGGTATGAGGCCTTCAAGAGTCTTCAAGAGCCAACACTTTTTAGTAATAAAATTTGTTCCTCGAAGGCTCCAAAAAGTTTTAGCCTCCTTTTGCTATAACAAATTTTATAGGTGGCTAACAAGTTCTCTTCGAATTCCTTCTTTGCTACAGAAGTCTTTGAATTTGTTCGAGATATATTCACCACCATTATCACTCCGCAGAGCCTTCACTTGCTTCCCAGACTCCTTCTCCACCAATGCTTTAAACTCACAGAAATTTGAGAGTGTTTGATCCTTCTTCTACATGAAGAAGATCCATCATCTACGAGAATAGTCATCAACAAAAATAACATAATTCCTGTGTTTTTCTATTGAAGCAACCGAGAATGGTCCACACACGTTTGTGTGAATTCTCTCCAGGATCACCGAAGCATGATTCTCCTTTTCATGAAAGGTGGTATTCACAAACTTACCCATAGTACATCGCTTGCACTGATCTATCTGCGCAAGTATACCCTTGGGAAATTCAGTAAAAATCTGCTACAAAATATTCAAGGTGCCATGGTGAATATGGCCCAATATCCTGTGCCATAATTTGCCCTAATATCGGCTCACCACTTCTTCTGCTTTGCCCATCATTGTAGCGCAACCATCTACCTCCATCTTGTAGAGATTCTTAACTCAAATCCCTATCCTCTTGGTTTGACCCGTTGTTTTATGTCGCAGGAAAGCTTTTCCCTCGCTGAAAACAACGTCATAACCTCTGTCCTCCAACATCGTGACTGAGACCAAGTTCTTCTTCAGACCTGGAACATGCATAACATATTTCAACAGAAATGGTTTACTTGACTCCCTCTCAAAGTTAATGGTTCCAATGCTAGTCGCACTGTATCTACCATTGTCTCCAATCTCTATATGCATTTGGAAATCTTTCTCCTCCAAGTCACTAAAAAACTCCTTGTCTCCCATCATGTGGAAGGAAGCACCACTATCAAGATACCACACCATCCCATATGGCTTGAAACCAAGCATGTGATCAAAGAGAAATCAAGTTCAAATTGCGAGGCAAGGGCCTCACCAGCTGTAGCTCCAGCAGCCTTCTTGTTCTTCTCTTTCTGTGGGCAATTAGTGTCGAGATGCCTATGTTCGTGACAGTGAAAACACTTCACTTTAGACAAATCCAGCTTCTTGCCTTTAGCCTCAGATTTTGGATGGGATTTCTTCCCCTTCCCTTTCCTTTCTTTGGCAGCCACAACACAATTCTCTTCATCATCATTCTTTGATGAAGAGTCATCCCTGGTACTCCACCTTATCTCCTCCTACACTAGATCCGACCAAAGTCA
Source organism: Pinus albicaulis (assembly GCA_034641835.2). NCBI lineage: Eukaryota > Viridiplantae > Streptophyta > Pinopsida > Pinales > Pinaceae > Pinus > Pinus albicaulis. Next base: position 1,332,479,004 of record CM076583.1, read on the forward strand.
CTCCCAATATGGCAGTTTCTCCCGCCCATTGACAGAGTCTTGATAACTGTGACAACTCTTCGGAAGCCCAAGGAGATCCAAGTTCACAAAGTCATCATCCGCAACTGTAATTCCCACACTCCCTAGCTCATCCCTACATTGGACAAACTTCGTGAGATACTTTGGAATATTGTCTCCCTTCTCCATTTTGATTTTTCTGAGTTTATCTTTCAGCGCCAACTTCCTATGGTCACTATTGCTTTGGAAAATATCTATCAAAGCCTTCCAAATTGCAAATGGAGTGGCTTTCTCATGAAGGCTTGACACAATATGGCCTTTCACACCTTCCAACAGAATTCTTCTTGTCTTCGCTACTTTATTTTTCCAGGCATCAAGTAATGCAGCATCCGTCGAAGTGGGCTTAGGAACATCGCTATCGATGAACTCCTTCAGACCATTATCTTCAAGCACTGCCCCCATCCTGTCCTTCCAGGCTATGTAGTTAGAGCTTCCCTTGAGTGCATACTCTAACCACAACCCATTGAAATCCATTTCAATGTTTACTCAACTATCACACCAATAAATTATTGCAGCAAATTTGAATTGTCCACCAACACAAAACTTAGCACCGCTTCAATATTGCAATCTCCAGTGATCAACACTGCTCCGATACCATGTAGAAATTTATAAACACAATAATGTATTTCTGGATTCTCCTAATCTAACAATTTAATCTTATGTTAAATACAAAATCCTTCCACTTAATTCTTTGCAGAAATTAAATCGCCAATTGCAAAACACATATGAAGCAAAATCAATCACACATAACAAGATGTTTTACCAGGAAAGCTTAAAGCTAAAAACCCCAAATATCATATATTATGCATATCAATGGAACATGTAACAATATCATATAAAGCTCAACTCATAGAGCTCTCAATACAATATACAATCGTCACACACTGTCATGCAAAAATTTTCATATCTATGCACCAATTTCTTGCCTCCTGACAACCTGCCTCCACTGCGTAATCCCTGCTGAAGAAGATCCCTGAATGAATTCAATCTTTCCTTGCTTGCATTGCACAATCCTCATTGGCATCTCCAATGTCAGTGTAGATGCAATGAATGCATCACTATAGTCACAACTGATAGTATATCTCACCCTTTCACCTAACTCTCCACTGGGTCTCCACTGGATCTGACATGCAAGTAGTTAACTATTGTATTTGTTCAGTTGCAAGTAAGACACTACTTGTAAATTAATTAAATAATTAATTCACTCATCTTTCACTAGTGTATCTTTAGTTACAACTAGCACAACTGAGTTAAACTAAATAACAACTCACATAACTACTCTTCCAACTCTGTTACAACTTGCCACTGTCAGTTATAACGAAGTCCTCCATGCATGAGTCACCAACCACCCTAGGAATTGCGTAATTCCTTCAACCCACTGATGTGCCACATCTCCTCACTGATATGAAGTCCTCCAAGAGAATAAGTTACTATTTATTGTCTGATTATTATTAAGGGCTAATAGTAATCGACATGCATCTATTTTTAGATTAGCGATCTATAAACAGACTTCGCCCAATTTTCTAAAAATAGAAATTCATCCAAAGATAGAATTTTCTCAACCATATAGAATCAGAATCCTGCTAATTTTAGAATATGCTCACCATTCTAAAAATAGCCAGTAGGCCCCACTTAGTGAAGGTGCTTAATTTTCACTAAGCTCATCATATTGTTGAATCTCAACAATAGTGTTCCTCCTCCTCCATATAGTCCCGAAGATGTACAGTGGAAGTGTATAATATTCTTGTCTTCTACTCCAAAATTTAAATACACTGTACATCGTCTATGGAAGAGTCCTTATTACTAGCTTATAATTTCCCAAGACCTCGGCCCAAAGTGAAATACTATAAGGACATTGCAAAAACAATGTATATTATCCTCAAATCGCTTCAAACATAGAACGCAAATACCAGGACCTAGAAAGTCTCATTTCTAGAGATTTTTCCAATTCAAGAGTCTATTATGAATGACTAACCAACTTAAAGCCTTGATTTTAATAGGTAGCGGTCATTTGGGAATGGAATCACCCCTTCCAACTTCGGTAAATTCCTGTAAATCTCCTGGACACAAGGATTTCCTTTTTAAAGTGAACCATCCCATGCCATGTAGTCTGTCCCTCACTAATCTAATTCCCTGCATCTCAAAGTACTAAAATGTAAGCTCCCCATTCCTCAACAAGGTCCTCCGGGATTTCCACGAATGGCATCGAGACCGATTTTTATTGTATTACCATCTCCCATAGCCCACTAGACATATTTCATGAGAAGCTCCAACATCCTATACAAACTTTTCCAGATGAATGAAATCTCAAATTTTTTCTTGGCCCCATAAGTTATCCATGTCAAGAAATTTTGTCCACTTAAATATTTTCCCTTGATAATCTTCGAGCATAATCCAACGCCATCCACTGCTCGCCAAAGGTTTTTGATGACAAGAGCCTTATTAAAAAGACTCGGATCCAAGTTTCTTCATCCTCCCTCTTCGACATGCATGGCGATGAGAGACCATCTCACCAGATGAAATTTTTATTTCAACCCCCCCAATATGGGTTCCATACCAAATAAATCTCCCAATAATGGATTGGATGCTTTTGATAATTTATCTTGGAAGCAGAAAAAGGTGCATCCAATATATAGAGAGATTCTGAATGATATATTTGAGCATCACCAACCTACTGCCTAAAGAAAGGTATTTGTGTTTCCAACTATCCAATTTATTTTTAACTTTAGTGAACAACCACTCCCAATCCATGTTTATGTAACCCTTCATTTTGAACCTGAATCCTAAATAAGTAATTTCAGCTTCGACCGAACTATCGGATACCCTGGAATGTTGCATATCTCATGCACCACAGAATCCTCCCCTTCATTATGTGTTAAATTTGATTTGGCCTCATTCAGAATTAATCCAGATGCCTCCCCAAAATTATGAAGGATTTTATGAAATTCTAACTAAACACTGCATTTTTTTGTCCTTCAAACAAAATATCATTTGCAAATATTAAGTGAGTTACCCAAATATATCTAGCTACTTGAATACCTCTTATGATGCCACAATCTGAAGCGTCTTGGATTTTACTGCTCATCGTGTCTACAACTAGCAGAAAAAGTAATGGAGACAGGGCACGCCCCTTTTGAAGACCCCTTTTGGCCGAGAAAAAAGGAGATGAAAGCCATTAACTATCACCGCAAAGTTTGTGGATCTGATGCACGCCATAATCCAACGTACGTTCCTCAAATTTATGCCCATTTTGAGCAGCATTAACGTGAGGAATTCCCAATCTATGTAGTCATAAGCTTTGATTAAATCAACCTTTAGAAGGCAATAACCAATGGCAGAAGACTTAGTTGAGTGCAACATTTCTTGGGCTATGCCAATTGCATCATGAATCTGTCTACCCTCCATAAATCCGAATTGTTCAGGTGAAATGAATTTCATCAATAAGTTTTGGGTTTGCGAGCCAACCATTTATAAATCATTTTATAGATCAAATTACGGAGTGAAATGGGTCTAAAATCCCCAAAAGTAGTAGGAATTCACTTTTTCAGGATTAGAGAGAGAAATGTAGCATTGATCACCCCTGAGATGAAGCCTTTCCTCTGAAATTCCTCTGCAGCAACCAACAGTTCTTGTAACATCAAGTCCTTGAAATGGATAAATAGCTCCACCCCCCACCCATCTGGCCCTGGGCTTTTGTCCTGCACACATTCCTTTAAGGTCTATAACAACTCATCACATGTAATAGGAGAACCCAGTGCATCGTTTTCTTCCTGAGAGATAAATGCAGGGACCATCTCGATGAAATCTCTCTAGACTCCATCACCGTGTTTTTTGGCTTTAAAATTCTCGCTGAAGTGATCAACAAAAACTCGTTCCAAAGAAGGCTGGGTGTTATATACATTCCCTTCTAAGTCACAGATCCTTTTAATGGAGTTCCTATGTTTCCTCGAGCTGAAATGTCTATGCAATTTTTTTTTTTTGTCCCCTACTTTGATCCAGATGGCCCGACTTTTCATTCTAAGGTTTTCCTCCTGAGCTTGCAATGTGACATTCTTGCGCCCTTCCAATGCCACAATTTTATCTTTGTACTGTTTCGAGAAATAAAGAGGATCTACGGTGTTACATAGGGTCCAAAGATCATCCTCTAGCTTCAATAAATCCACTTTTTCATCCCTCTTTCTATCAAAAACCCATGACTGAGCTCTGCCTTTAAGATTTCTCAACTTCTGGCCTATGTCCACCATAGGAGACAACACAATTGAATAATTCAGAGATCTCTAAACCTAATGCACCAAATCCTTAAAGGTGTCATCCTTGAGCCACTTGAGGTTGAATTTAAATGGATAAGTCCTTCGCACCTTCAACCCTCTCCAACCCAACGCAATCAGCATATGATCTGATATAACAATGGAATAATAAAGGATTCCACATCCATCATTTTATTGAAAAATTTTTGGCTAACGAGGAACCGATCAATCCACCTAGAAATACCTTCCACACCAGATCTCCCATTCCACTAGGTGGGAGTCATATGCTCTAGAAGTACATCCGACATCGCATTTGTCTCCAAGATGTCTTTAAAATATTCCAATAGAGGGTCTATCCTAGCCTTCAATCCCTAGATCTCCAAAGGAGACAATGTAAAATCCAAGTCCCCAACTAAAATGAAAGCACTGAGTCGAAACAACCCAGAATTCACCACTCTATTCCAGAAGAGTCTATGCCTAGTATAAGGAGTGTAAGTATTCATGATTTGAATCCTGCCACTCGAACCTTTCTTGTAACCTGTTAATAAAATTCCTACACAAGTACTAAAAGCATTCAATTCAAAAATAATTGGGTTCCACATAACCCCAAGCCCCCCAAACAATCTCGCCGCATCTATAGCACATACAACCCAATTGGGACAAATTTTCTACATGAATTCCCATGCTTTGTCCACCTACACCATCATCTCCTTAAATAGGATCATCAATGGCTGATAAAGACGAGTCATTCCCCTGACAGAGTTGGTTTTAAGGTCAACCCCCAACCCACGAATGTTTAGGGAGATAACGGTCATCATGAAAGTCCATGAGCGGGCAATTCCGCTCTAAGGGCCTGAGAAAATCATAGTTAGAAGTGGACACCGAGGCAGAAGTGAGTCCAAGATCAATGGTAAAGGGAGCATCAACCAGGTTAGGGACATGCTGAGAGGATGGAGGTGTCACAATACAGTCTGAGACTTTCTTAAATCTAGGATGTCCCAGAAACTCCAGAGGTTGTAAAAAAGGATCACTTAATTATCAAAGGCTCCATTTCCCCTACAAAATCCAGCACCCCAAGGAGCTCTCTATCTGGGGAAATAGATATTTGTGAACCCCCGACAGATTTTGGGAGCAACGAAGTAGGTGCAGGGGATACCTCTAGAGTTAGTGGAATGTCTCTAAGGTTTGAATAAGAGGTAGATACTAATAACCTAGCATCCAAGACATTGGCAGATGGAGACTCGAAAAAAACCGGGGGCAACTCATTATTTTTTAAAACATAATTTACAGAGTCAAGGTCACAGGACAAAGTGGTAACCCGAAGATTGGCCGATAGCGGATCACAAAAACCATGACAAGGCACAGGAAATTTACCGGGTAAAGGATCATAATTACTTGTTTCACCTCTAGAGGAAGACAAGCAACCCGTGGTCGCCCCATTGGAAGGTTCTTGAATAACAGCTTCCCGACGACTGTGTATGCCATGTACAGAAGCCGTAAACCTATGACCTGGGCAAGCAACCATTAAGTGACCCATCAAATGGCATAGGAGATAGTAGAACGAAAATTCCTAGTAATCCACTTCCAACCATGTGATCAAATGCCCCCGGTACACTTCCAGCTCGACAAGCAATCCGCACCCCAAATCAACTTCCAGTAGGACTCAAGCAAGCCGCTTGTCCAACTTCCCAAAAATTCTATCGTCCTAAAAATAAAAGGGACAAATTCTATTAGCTATCTCCTCCACTGCTATAGGGTTCCAAAGCTCCAACGGTAAACTCAACAGTTTATCCTAGACTAGCTTGCGACCAAGAGGTTCAACAAGTTGATTGAAACCAACCTTCGACCTCTGCAATAAAAGGTAACCATGACCTTGAACCCAAGGGTCCCTCAAAATCGTGTTTGCTTCCTCCAAACATAAGAAATGGAAACAATACCAACCTTTTTCTAAGAGGCTAACCTTCAACCTATAATTCAGGAGTTGGACCCATCTATCTGTCACCCAAGCCTTCACTTGGTTTCCAGACATCTTAAAGTGATGCCAACAGCCCACTAGTGCCTTATCCTGAAGCCTTTCTAAACCGTCCCAATATGCGTCAATGCCAAATTTCAATGGTGGTTTTCCAGTAATTGCATCCAACGATCTGAGCTTAGCTTTATGTTATCTAGAATGACAGAGGGCTGAACCAAAGCAAAATCGCTCGCAAAAGTCTCCTTGGGGTGAAAGTCACATGTGACTTCCAAATAGACAGTTTTGCAAACGCCTCCCATTCATCCTGGATGGTGGCCTCGATCGGAGCAACATCAAATGGGGAAACTGCATCCTACCTACCTCCCAGATGAATAAAATCTGGGTCCATTATCCATCGAAAATGACCCCAGTATTGGACCACCGCTCTAGGACAAAGCGTGAAGTGAAAATCAAAGAAGATATATGAAAATCACTGTCCTATGGAAAGTTAATAGCCACATGAAATGGTTAGGACAACCGGAAAAATATCCAGGTGATAAAGTGATCAACCTGCATCCAAGAGAGATGGGTACATAATTATAGCTTACACCCCTCCCAAAAAAATAACTGCAAGTCGATTAATTGTAGAGATTGTACTTCGCCAATTGTGTAGGAAGAGATGAATATCGTCCCAAATCAAAATTTAAAACTCTGACAATCTTAAACGACCGAGAGTAAGGAGATCTTCCCAAAATCTTACGTACTCCCGTTGAAATTTATTTATCCCGTAGTCTATTTGTTATATATTTTGGAGTTTTTCATGACATATTTTCTAGTAGAATTTGTAGAGAATCCAACAATGTTTTGTTGAAGTCATAAGTTTGAGTTGCAAACTCTCCACAAACTCAATGCCCCAAGGATTTTTTAGGGTGTTGAATCCATATATGTAGCCAAAAATGTTAGAATAATAATCATGCTTGTTCATATTTCAACTTAGTACATGCAATTAATGATGTTGATTTTTCCTTAGTGGGTGGGGAGTTAATAGTCATCCTGAATCGATAAGCTTAGGTAAGAAATAAAAATAGTTGATAGATTTCACTGTAGAAATTCCAGCTCAATCGATGTATAATTTTTTTTTTTAGAATGAAATGTCAAGCTCGTGTGATGAGTCTTCATTTATGATATGGTATCAGAGCCAGCGTGGCTTGAAGAGGTTGTGTTTAACGAAAGTGATGAGGGCTCCGTGGCCACAATCATGTGGGCTCAGTGGTGTAAGCTAGACTAGTTGTTGCAGTGGAGAGAGAAACTCCGTATAGAATTGTTGGAAGAGCATTAGTTGACCACAGTTGGGAGTGCAGCCGAAGTGTGGTATTTATTCATCCATTATAGCTAACATACAAGTGGGCATATGTTTCAGAATGGAATGCATAGACAGTCACGAAGGGAATGGGGTGGAAAAAACACTCTGTAAATTTTTAATTTTTAATTTTTAGGGTATACAAATTTTCAATGCATGTTTTAAGTCTTTTTTATTTTTATTTTTTTCAACTATTTCTCAATATATGGTTATTGGTTATAACAATACACATGGTAAATTTTTAATCATGTTTAATAAAAAAATAATTTAAGTATGGTTTAAATATATTATTTACGTATGCAAGAAAGTTAGTAGTATGAATTCCATTGATTGATGATGAGAATATGATGACTTCTTTAAACTTACACCACCCTACCAAAATTTGTAATTAACAAAACGATTAAAGTGCCCAATTCCAATAGGGGAATGCCTATGGACATAGCGACATATTTGTAAAATAAATAAACCCGATTTATTTATTTTTGTAAATTTCAAAACTCTGTATTAGTCATAGAAGCATAAATACATGGATGAATTGGCATGGATTGAGGAAATTCAAACAAACGAACAAAAACTAGCTACTGACATACTGAAATTTACATAAATACTGCACAGTAGGGTTTACAAGCTTCCCACCAGTTGAACACTGAAAACCCAAACGACGATACATTAGTAAAACAACAAATGGGTGGCACACTGAAAACCCAAAGGACAATTCATTAGTAAAACAACAAATGGGTGGGCAAAGCTTGCTCTCAAAACCCATGTAAAAGGAAACACAATGGATTATGGAGTCATCAAAATGGATACGAATTTTGAAACTGAAGACACATAACTAACTCCAAACATTGGGACGAGACACTATATATCGTCGTAATCCATTTGGAGCGATGCCCATACTGAGCCAAACCAACCACCTACATCCTGTCGACACTAGTCCTCGTCAAACAAGGAAATAGTAGCCAGAGCATGAATATTAGAACCAGGCAGCTCACGATGGTCATCTACTTTCGAGTCGCAGGGTACATGGCTTTCAACATGTCTCAGGTGGGCAACAATTTCATCCACATTGAAGCGAGTTCCTTAACATTCTCTAGGGATGCAAAGAGATTGCATTTCTTGAATTGTTTTTCACTAAGAACTAAGCCCAATAGTGTCTTCATTTGCCAATGAAGGGCCACTGAATTTAGAACTTATTTTTTCTGCTTCTAGTGTGTCCCGTATCTGAGACCCAACCGCTCAAATCTTCAAGCAATTATGAGTCGGACATCAATTTCCTTTTTTCACCCACCTTCACCTCTGATTCTCTTATTTCCAGACGCACGCCATGAGGGACGACGTTGAAATAGGCTGCTATTGATTCATGGGAAAACAATCTCAAAGATCTGAGTAAGAGGGACACGAGATTGTCTGCCCAATCTGAGTCTTTGAGATTTCCACCACCCCTTTTGCGTCTTTGATGTTTCCTTGGAGGCATGTCAGAGTCGTCAAGGGGTTGACTCAGATCTTTATAAGGATTGCCCCTACCTGCAAAAGAACAAACAAGCCAGACTTTATCTTCTACGACCAATTCAAAATACCCACACATATAGTCGTCATAATAACCCCAAATGAAGTGGCTATACTTGAGAGCACCACGAGCACAAAAAGAAGTTGCACAAACCATGTTATCTCATGGGTTTTTTGCCAAAAAAAGTGGAGTAAGTTTTTTGAATTTTTGACTAAAAATTGGAATTTGGGAATTCAATTTTTTATTCTTGAAATTATAGAAAATTGTCTCCATCTTTATAATATCTAAAAATTTCTTTTTAATTAATTATAAAATTTGTTGATTTTCAATTTATTTTTAAATTTTAAATTTTCAAATATTTTCAAATTTTATGATAAAATAAATTCAACAATTTATTTTGAAAAAATATTTATTTTTTTATTATTACATATTTTAAATTCTAAAACATTTCCAAAATCTACGATAAAATCTATTACTTTTCATCAGCGTAACCATTAAAAAAGAACAGTTGAGTTGATCCGTCAGTGAATTGTTCCATTAAATACATGTATATTCATCCTCCAATCCCGTCCACTTGGTATCGGAAAAGGACTTCTACTGAACCCGATTATTTTATCAAAGGGAGGATAAGGATTTCATTGCTTCATTTATCTTGTGAGTACCATATTCTAGATCATTATAAAAATATTTTTTATTTAAATTAAAATGGTTATAAAAATAGAATTAAGAAATGCCAAATAATATATTTGTATAAATACGTGTATGGTAATATATATTTACTTCTTTATAAATCTAGAGTGGACATATCCTGGGATTTCAGTCTAAACTACTAACTGGTCGACTCTACTCTTTCCTGCAAGAAGCCAAGCATAGTCATCTTACTTGCAAATTCCAAGAAGCATCACATGCCATGGGCAACAAATGCACTCACAACTCATGGCACACCTTAACTGATTAGATTTTAGTGTGATTTTTTGAAAGTTTTTACGGTTTTTTTTTTTGAAATTTCTTTGAAATTCGGTAGGAATTTATTGAAAAAAGAAGTTTGATGGTTAACTTTGCACAATAGAAATGTCTTAAAAATTTTTGAGGGTGCTGAATTCATATATAGAATTTAAATCCCAATTTAAATAATTTTACCTCAAATTTTTTCACCAAATTTTAACACCCAAAACTCCAAAAAATCATACGAAAAACAACTCCCACAAACACACTTTTATAAGCATCCCACTAAAAACCCACTTGCTTTTTTGGAAAAACTTTTGGGTCACATTCAGTCTGCATCTCGAGTATTGTGGGCAGTAAATTTGAAAGGGATTTACAGCTGTTATGACTAGTTGCTTGCCTACGAGATTTTTGTGAAATAAATAAACCCTGTTATCCCATCTGTTTTTGCGTTTTTGCCCACAAACGAAAAAACAGAAAAGCTTGTTGAAAATGGTATGAAGTTGTGTTCATTTTTATAGCATTTAGACATTGGAATGTCTTGTTTTGTTCTTATGTTATCTGAAATATTTTGAATATTTTGACGGATTGAAATTTCATAAAATAAAATAAATAATTATGTTATTAATTTAAATATTTTGATTAATTTAAATTATGAGTAATAATGTTTTTTCAATTAATCACAAGATTTGATAAATTTTTGGAACCAACTAATATCTTAATTTTCAAATTAAAATAAAATTAAATTAAATTAAAAATTAAAAAACTAAATCAAAAAATAAAATAAGAAAAATCAAACCAAAATCACAACAAAAAAATGAATCAAAACTATTATTATATTTCCTTTCCATTGATCAGAGAAGTGTTTGCATTAGATCTTCTATACAAAGTTGTATAAAATTTGCTCTCAGTTTTAGTAAACTCACACTCAATCACTTGTACATCAGTAGGAGGAAGAAAAAGAATGGGTCTGAATATTCATGAACAAATATTAGAAATCACTCAAAGGGACTGGACATCAAAAGCCTAATTCTACATGCATACCTTCCCTCGTTGCAGTATTGTCTTTTGTCCATCGCAATGTCAAGGGCCTCAAGTTAGCTTGAAATAACTTCAAACCATGTTCATCACCTTCCTCAAAGGGTTTTTGAATTAGTTTATACCACCTAGAATCACAAGGTATTGAATAACAAGAAAGTATCAATTTCCGCTGAAAAAAACACAAAATCAGACAAAGGAAAAAACTGTACATGGTACTGACTATCAGAGCATCTAGTGGGCTAAATTTCACAACATTTATTTGTGAACCCATGGTAGATAATTTTATCTTATGGGCTATAGAAGAAATTTGCGTTCAAGGAAGAAATATGTCCATAAAAAAAGGCATAAGCAGACTAGCAGTGTAGACAATGCTCTTCAAATCATCTAGGTAGCAGACAACTGCAAGGGCATCAACTCATAGATAGTTTTTGCTTTGAAATTCAGATTCAAAGAGATTTCTTACACTAAAATGTAAACATGGGAACACATACAGTAAAATATGGAGAAGCATAGTGGCAGAAACTTTCAAAGATGGGAAGGAAAACTGTAACTAAATTTTTCAATTTATGGGTTGTTGTAAGCAAACTTACAGACATGGGAAGTAAAACTACAACTGCATTGGATGAGCATCAAGATATTGGTTGTTGTAAGAAGTATAGAAACCAGAACTTACTAAACATGAATTAATAGAATGGAGTTTGAACATTAAGAGATGGCAAAGCAAAATCAATTATCGAGGGTCAGAATTCAAATACTCAACTTTATTATCTAGATCTATCTAAAAACTCAAAGAAAATCTCAGAAGACTTAACATACTTTTTGGATCAAGGCTCACAATGTAATGTTTATTTTAAATAAGTGACTTTGTGCATTTAAAATGAGCAAAGAAACGATGTCCAACAATGTTATTGCATCAAGGCATTAATACAACTACTAGAGGTGTAAAGGTAACTTTTTGTCGATAGTACTGGATTAAGATCATCTATTCATTTTTGTAGGGCCTTATGGTGTTTGGTTTTTTAGTTTTGGGTTGGGCTTATTGAGTCTAAGATAGTTTTTGAGTGAAAAAATTGCTATCAGGTATTAAAAAAATTTGGTTCTTTTGTCAAAATTTATGAGCTTGTTAGGAAATACAAAACTGACAATGGTTGTATCTTAAATTTGTGAAAAATAATTTGAAATGAAACCTTTTTGTTTAGGTTGTTGCAGCAGGTGCAAACCCCATTCAAATTACTAGGGGCATTGACAAGACAATAAAGGCCCTTGTTTCGGAACTCAAAATTTTGTCAAAGGAGGTAAACGCTCGCCTTTTGAGTAGGCTGGTTTTCCTTTTTGCTGATGGTTTGGTGTATCTAATTGAATTAGTTGCCTAAGGTATTTTTGGTTGCAAACTCCTTTTCATTTTTCATACAGTATTTTCCTTGTGGAATACATTTGATTGTGTGGTCTTGTTAGATCTACAACATTTGTAGTTGTTTAGTCTTATGGCCGAGGTGCACTTTTATTATGGAAATAGTTGATGCAATATTGTCATTTAATCCTTACTGCAAGGTAGCATGTTGAGAAGCTGTGAAACATCCCTGTGACCCAAATGGACACTTGACCCATATGATTTCAGCACTTGACTTCAAAATTCATATTCAAAGTAAAAGCAGACACCACAAATAAGTCAAAGGTTGAAATACATAAATGTTTTAATTCTTGCAAAATTTCAAATATTTATGTTGTTTTAAACCTTTATCTTTTTCATGTATTAGATGCTGAAAATGTGAAAAAGACTTTCGTATGAAACCAACTGGTGAATAATTTCCAGCAAAACAACCACTTCCAAGACATGATTTAGAAGTAGAACAAATGTGCTTATGAAGCATAGAAAGATATCCTTGATGCATTGTCAATGTTTGCCTAGGGTTATTTTTGGAGAAAATAACTCCTTATTCCTAGAATAGTGATCTTCAATACAAGTAAATGCCAGAGAAGAGAGATCATCGTGTGACGCAACAAAACTGAAATTTGACCCCCAAGGAGAGCTGGTGTGTCTACAATCGCTGTGTCAGCATTTTCCCTTGGTGTACCCCGTTCTTTTCCTCCAGCCTGAGTCTTAATTGACTTCTTCTTTCTTCGGGTTTATTTATCATATTCGTAGAATTTGATAAATAAATACTATCCACAATGGTTGGACTTTAATTTATATTCCCGACTTTATATTATCTCCAATCCTTATAACCAATGTTTAACTTTCAACACTTTGTATTTATACTCCACGTTTGTTTTTAAATAAATAACTTGTAATGAACTTTCGGCTCTATATTTCACCACCCAGCCTTACAACAATCACGCTCCAGACTTATGCTAATTATCCGCCAATCGTTTAATTAAACAATTTTATTATACTCCGGCCCCACCTATATATATCAATAACCAATCAAACACTCGTATCGTACCTGGCTATCCTCCGCACACCTTAGTTAACCTCCGGGCAAGTTCAACGTGCGACCACCATCTGATGGCCCTTCTCCAAATCAACGACTCTTGGCAATTTCGCTCGACTTCCAACGTCGGGCTTTAACGTGCGATGGCACGGGTTAAACGGTGGTTTTTCGGGGGTCTCTTCACCACGTGTCGCATTCCCTATGGAATTGCTCGCGAATAGAAAATACCGCCTACTCCGCAAAAGCGGTGCGATATGGGCAACCCGCTTTTGTGATTCCGCTCGTGGTTTTGGTAGAGGGCTTGACCACGGGTGCAAGTCTGGTTCCGCTATCCTTTTGTTTGTTAACTCATGCCCAATCCTCGGGTCAGGTTCCGAAAGCACAACAATTTTGTCTCTTTATTAAGCGTGATTTTTATATTTGAATAGTTTTCACGACCCCAGTTCTCTACACAGACCTCGCCTTGGATATTTTTACATAAAAATGATTGTTCTCAATAATTATTTATATAACTTTTCCACATGTTTAGTGTGGTATTCCCATGATTTATTATAAATATGTGTATTATCAATGAAAACCAACACAAATTTTATAAGATGGGATCAAACAAAATTGTTCTTAAGTCGAGCCGCTGGACTTCAAACGGCGATAAACCATAATTCAAACCAAATTCGCGTTCCAAAATAGCCTGCTGACGTCGGCCAATTTTGTGACGCGAAAACCAAATGAATTCTGCCCTAATCTTTTTCGAGTCCGAAGTTGTGTTGGCGTACGGAGGGAAGTTGTGACCCGAATTTCTTATCAAATTCGCCCTAATATTTTTTGGGTCCGGATTTCCACTGTGCGAGCGGCCCAAACAAAGATCCGCTCCAATCAATTTTTGCCATGTGTCCTCAATAAAAACTTGCCCTGCTCCCGGCTGCAGGTGCATTCAATGGCGTTTAAGGCGATGGGACATGGATATGGTGATTTCATATCAATCGCATTAACATTTAACGCTGTTCAATTAAGTTTTCACATCAAATCTGCATTAATTAATTTTTAACACTGTTCAAGATCGGACCTCCACTCCTCTTAGCGATTCCGCACGCTCCAATTTGATCCAGCCTTCAGCTCTCATTATTAATGATCAGAGATTAATTATGACGGGCGTCCTTTGATTGCATTGCAGTCGGGTCGACAAAATGGCATTTATCCATGGTTTTTCAGACAAGCCGGTTGCTGGATTACACTACCTGCTAACTGTGACGATAAGGAGAAGTGGCCAGCTGAACTGCTGCCTAGACCTTGCTGCATATTTGCATTTCTCTCGGTTCTGTCTCTGTCTGTCTTCCTCTCGCGACCGACCTCGCTTCTCCGTCTCCTCTGCAACGACCGCGCTCTCCTCGAGATTGCACGCATGCCTCACGTGCGTCAGTAGATGTTGCTCGTGTGTGAGTGCACCAGAGGTCAACCCCGCGCTCCCTCCAAACCCCCCCGACCGAGAGTCGAGCTTCCGACCGCTCCGTGATTATTACGAGTCGATATCCAAATACTAGGAGGCGGTCGCCCAGAGATCCGGACACCGCATGGATTCCCTCTGCTCCCGGGTTTCCCCACGCTAGTTCACCTTCTCCACGACGCTGCCGAACTACGCACCTTTTCCTTTAATTAAGTTTCCTTCAACCGCCCGCGAATCACGCTTTATCATCAGGTCGCGAGGACGCCAAACGGAGTAAGAATGCACTCGTCCGGGCGGGTCTCGAGTTTCTAAAAGCCGGCCAAACATTCTGCCTGTGAGGGGAGAGTCGCAGGCTGCATGAGGGTAGGCAATTTGAAGCATCCCTTACCTTCCAGATGGTGCCTAATCGTGGAGGAACCACCGGAGGAGTAGTTTGGTTAATTTGTTTTTCTTGCTTAGCAGGCCCACTTAATTGGGCTACTTTTAGTTTATTTTACTGTGCTGGACCTTTGTAATATTTTTGAATTCTGTAAATTAAACGTTCAAGACTGGTTTCCCCGTATGAGGGCAGTCTTCTTAATTTTTTGATTTTTTGATGACAAATTTTCCATGAGTATGGCCAGGCAATGTTTTTGACTTCGGTGTAATTTTATTCGCAATGTTAATAGATTAAATTTACTTAGAATTCTCACATGATTAGCGTTTTTCTTGATCCGTTCAAGGATTTTGGGTACTTTAATTTGTATTTGGAACAATGGACGTCGGTACTCTATCTGTTTCTTTACTTTTCTACATACTACTATTTCACTTTCTTATAGATGCCTCGGGCATATTTGAATGCTTTCTCAGATTGTCGATAATCTCCATGTGGACCGTTACCGGATTTTATATCATGTCCCTGTATGTGACATGGGGTATTTTTCTATCATTGTCTGGGGTGGGACTTCCACTTTTCTGGATGGATATTTGGGTTCCAATCTTCAGATGTGAAAATGTAATGACTTCATGGACTGTTTTACTTCATATAATATATTCAAAACAGTGTTTTTTCTCTTCTGAAAAAAAAAAATGATTAATGTTTATCATTCTGCCTTCAAAACTAGCGATGCTGGTCTATGTTGCTGGTTTATTGATATGGTCTGATGGTCTTTTTATATTTTGGACATATCACACTCTTCACATGATTAGTGTTTTTCTCTGTTCAAGGATTTTGGGTACTTTAATTTGTATTTGGAACAATGGACGTCGATACGTACTCTATCTGTTGCTTTACTATTCTACATACTGCTATTTCACTTTCTTATAGATGCCTCGGGCATATTTGGATGCTTTCTCAGATTGTCGATAATCTCCATGTGGACCGTTACCGGGTTTTATATCAAGTCCCTGTATGTGACATGGGGTATTTTTCTATCACTGTCTGGGGTGGGACTTCCACTTTTCTGGATGGATATTTGGGTTCCAATTTTCAGATGTGAAAATGTAATGACTTCATGGACTGTTTTACTTCATATAATATATTCAAAACAACGTTTTTTCTCTTGTGAAAAAAATGATTAATGTTTATCACTCTGCCTTCAAAACTAGCGATGCTGGTCTATGTTGCTGGTTTATTGATATGGTCTGATGGTCTTTTTATATTTTTGACATATCACACTCCTCACATGATTAGCGTTTTTCTCTGTTCAAGGATTTTGGGTACTTTAATTTGTATTTGGAACAATGGACGTCGGTACTCTATCTGTTGCTTTATTATTCTACATACTATTATTTCACTTTCTTATAGATGCCTCGGGCATATTTGGATGCTTTCTCAGATTGTCGATAATCTCCATGTGGACTGTTACTAGGTTTTATATCAAGTCCTTGTATGTGACATGGGGTATTTTTCTATCAATGTCTGGGGTGGGACTTCCACTTTTCTGGATGGATATTTGGGTTCCAATCTTCAGATGTGAAAATGTAATGACTTCATGGACTGTTTTACTTCATATAATATATTCAAAACAACGTTTTTTCTCTTGTGAAAAAAAAAAAAATGATTAATGTTTATCACTCTGCCTTCAAAACTAGCGATGCTGGTCTATGTTGCTGGTTTATTGATATGGTCTGATGGTATTTTTATATTTTGGACATATCACACTCCTCACATGATTAGCGTTTTTCTCTGTTGCAGGATTTTGGGTATTTTAATTTGTATTTGGAACAATGGACGTCGGTACTCTATCTGTTGCTTTACTATTCTACATACTGCTATTTCACTTTCTTATAGATGCCTCGGGCATATTTGGATGCTTTCTCAGATTGTCGATAATCTCCATGTGGACCGTTACTGGTTTTATATCAAGTCCCTATATGTGACATGGGGTATTTTTCTATCACTGTCTGGGGTGGGACTTCCACTTTTCTGGATGGATATTTGGGTTCCAATCTTCAGATGTGAAAATGTAATGACTTCATGGACTGTTTTACTTCATATAATATATTCAAAACAACGTTTTTTCTCTTGTGAAAAAAATATGATTAATGTTTATCACTCTGCCTTCAAAACTAGCGATGCTGGTTTATTGATATGGTCTGATGGTCTTTTTATATTTTGGACATATCACACTCCTCACATGATTAGTGTTTTTCTTTGTTCAAGGATTTTGGGTACTTTAATTTGTATTTGGAACAATGGACGTCGGTACGTACTCTATCTGTTGCTTTACTATTCTACATACTGCTATTTCACTTTCTTATAGATGCCTTGGGCATATTTGGATGCTTTCTCAGATTGTCGATAATCTCCATGGGGACCGTTACTGGGTTTTATATCAAGTCGCTGTATGTGACATGGGGTATTTTTCTATCATTGTCTGGGGTGGGACTTCCACTTTTCTGGATGGATATTTTGGTTCCAATCTTCAGATGTGAAAATGTAATGACTTCATGGACTGTTTTACTTCATATAATATATTCAAAACAACGTTTTTTCTCTTGTGAAAAAAAAATGATTAATGCTTATCACTCTGCCTTCAAAACTAGCGATGCTGGTCTATGTTGCTGGTTTATTGATATGGTCTGATGGTCTTTTTATATTTTGGACATATCACACTCCTCACATGATTAGCGTTTTTCTCTGTTCAAGGATTTTGGGTACTTTAATTTGTATTTGGAACAATGGACGTCGGTACGTACTCTATCCGTTGCTTTACTATTCTACATACTGCTATTTCACTTTCTTATAGATGCCTCGGGCATATTTGGATGCTTTCTCAGATTGTCGATAATCTCCATGTGGACCGTTACTGGGTTTTATATCATGTCCCCGTATGTGACATGGGGTATTTTTCTATCATTGTCTGGGGTGGGACTTCCACTTTTCTGGATGGATATTTGGGTTCCAATCTTCAGATGTGAAAATGTAATGACTTCATGGACTGTTTTACTTCATATAATATATTCAAAACA